>CM056995.1:227632759-227839757 GCA_029891345.1 Dryococelus australis
CCGCGGTACACACACTCACGATCCGTAGTTTTATAAGGAACTAACACAAGCCAATAATAAACTAGTAAGACTTCACACGTGATTTGTAATATATATTTATTTATTCATCACCTTCTTTTATCAACACGAAATGCTAGGAATGAAACCTTTCTCTTAACGTCATTCTAAAAAAAAAGCAATCTATCAGTTTTCTGTCAAGATGGCGGCTAGAGTCCATAGTAAAACAACGTATCTCAAAGGGCTTCAATTACGTTACAAAATGATATCTACTATATACACCTAACTCCATGACTTGGGGTGTCCTTTTCTGTATTGTTATTTTTTACTTATTTATTTATTGGTCCCATTTGATCTTTTTTTTCTAGTACGAGTTTGCACAAAGACATCGGAAAAGTCAGAACATGAATACATCATGTACCAAACATGAACACATTATTTACAGAACAAAATCAAAACAAAAACGTATTATAATACTATCGCATTCTAAAACAAATATATATATAATAAAAACAGTATTGAATTTTCAATATTTAATTTTCATTCTTCAATTTCTACTGTACATCTGAGCTAGAACCTGGGCCATTTCAATTTATAAAGAAATAAAAACAAAAAATAGTGGCACACATTCCATTGGCTTTACACAATAACTTACACTGAATATCCATGAGGATTTCTAGTTTTTATTAGAATAACGTAGTGGTCAATAACCGAAGCAAAATTGCAGCAGCACTGTTGCATACACCCGACATCCCCCTGTCAATGTTTGTATTAAATAAAATAAAATGGCAGCAAGGGATGTTATAAATTTGTATTGTTACATTTAATGGTTTTTATTGATAGCCTACATTAATTGTAAAAAAAAAAAAATCCGCCTATATTTATCGACTTAAGTGCAATCAAAAGATTTTAAAATTAATTTTCGAATGTCTTTAGAAATAAGCCATAAAGGCTTTCGAGATTACAACGACTATGCAGGTTACATGTTTTACAACGCAGCTTCCAATCGATATCCAGAGACCAGCTGGAATAAAAATGTGATATAGTTGCATATAGTAGAGTTTATTTACTTTTTAAAAGTATTCGTAACTTCCCAAAGTTGCTATGCCCGTATTATTATTTTCCAATCAAGTAAACAAAACAAAGCATACATCACAGTGGAAGAGCAAAAAAAAACTGTCCATGCGCATAGCGCTTGAATGTGTTTCGACTGTCCGCTGTAGTTAGAATGCAGCGCCACTGGGAAGAGACAAACGAGACACTTTCAAAGGACAATTACTACTATCGAGTATACTCTCTTTCAGTAGGGATAGTGCTCGTTGGCACTATTACCCGTGGCAAGTTTTCTGTATAACATTTCAATAGTCAAATACCACCCATTTTAATGAAAATGTGTTCAATATTCACTTTACAAAATGTAGTATTTCTTCCAAAAATAAACGACCAATGTGAAACGTCAAGTGTCGGTACACAACGCCAAAACATTGCTAAAATACTTAACTAGCTAACATGATCGACAATGCACGACCTTACGACAAATAATGCTCACATCACCACCAATATCGTAAAAAGAAATGTGGATTTTTATAAATCATTGTATTTCAGTCTCTACAATTGAATTAATACAACTATGTTTTTATTTTCAATTTCTTTGAAAAATAATCATAAAACCACAAGGAGTTTATTTACATTCTATCAATAAATTCAAATATTCTCCGCTTTTATATTGCTGATATTGCACTCGGCAATAAAAAAAATCGAATCGGAAGGAAATAAAAAATATTGTTTACTCCTACCCAGTGTCTAGCAGTTGTACACGAGTACTTAGGCCGTGTCCCAATTCGCTGAGAGAGTACTCTCTCGCTCACTCTTGGCCTCACAAAGACTCCTCTCAGCTGTCCCAACTCGGAGAACAGCGCACGAGATGTAAAGTGAACGACAATTTACTATTATGGCACTCTCTGGAAGCCATGTTGTTTTCAACTTTAACCTCATATATTCAGACCACTATCTTCTACAGCAGTGATCAAGACATATATTTGGTTGTTTCTAAACCAGTGTTAGAAATATTTTATAGATTTAACATAATAAATTATTATGTTATTATGTTCACATTTTATTTTGGATAAATGTATGCTTGTAATTAAATACTGCGATTTTCACAAAACATTATCTTTTCAATCATGCAAAAATTACACAAAGGCAAATTTGTTACTATTTCATATAATACTATATATTTATTCGAGAAAAGTATGAAAGGCCAGCAATATTTTATTTTTCAAATTTATTACTTTTCTACAAGAGAAATAATGCTGTAGGATTACAAACAGTACAAATCTCAATTTGCTAGAATGAGAGTAGCGACTGAGAGTAAGCACACTTTCATGTTGAGACACAGTAGCCATGTCTCAACAAGATTAAAAACAGAACATGTTTTCGCATTTCCTCACCCAAAGCAGAATGAAATTGATGGAAATTCTAATCTCAACAAATATGGAACTTAAAATGTATGATATTTAATTATAATAGCCTCCAATGTTTATAATTATTGCTCTTTCTATTTCATGTGAAATCTACACTTTTACTGTAATGGCATAATGGGTGGGTATTAGAACATTCAACATTAAATTTGACGTGTTCCTGACGTCCATGTATCCCTTGTGCTCGTTTGATTCATCGCAGATGCATCAACCAAACAGCAACAATCGACATATCGCCATTAGGTTGCGGTCTTGTTCAGTGCAGGTCGACAAGAATAGCATAACACTTTTCTTACCATCCTGTAACTCGTGGCAGCGGGTCATAATATTTAACATTCACAACAATAGGTAACTCTCTTGATCAAGGATATGTGACCTAAATGAGTGTGTCCCGTGAAACCATGACCATAAAGGTGCAACAACCGTTGGAGGGAACACTGGGATAAGCAGCGGCGCTTATTCCCAGTACTTTCCTATGTGCGCGATATCGACGGGCCCCATGGCCAAATCTGGAGTGCGACGAGGCTCCGAGTGGTTTCAAAAGATGGGGAATCAAATACCAGCACGAAGCATGTAGTGGCGAGCGGTTCCCTATCAGCCTTAATTAATAGGAGCATTTTTTGCATAATTCACTGTGATTACACCAAAACTCACTAGAGAAACCACCCACTCCAGTCTAGAGAGTCAATAACATTCCATAGAAAACAGGGTGTAGCTCCATCCTTAGTTACGAAATCCATGTGTCGTCACATCCATACACATTCCTGAAATTAATTACATAACGACACACACCGATTCTAAAATGTTAATTATAAGAGTATACATGTAATCATCTATCGAGAATCAGCAACCTGAGGCATCATTTAATTTAATATCACCCTTCAAGAGTGGTGACATTCTCGTGACATCATATTCTTAGACATATATGGGGCTCCGGTATTCACGAGAATGTAACCAATGTGTTTTTTGTCTAGCAATCTTAATTATGTACAGCATCAATTTCACTTATCATGTTATTCATTAAGTTAATTTTTTTTTTTTTTTTTTCATTTTGGCACCAGGTTCGCCAGTCGTGTTGCGAAACCGACGCCATGTTGATAGTCACATTTCAGCACTCCAGACAACCAGCAAGGCAGACGGTAAGCTCTGCTTACCCTCCTCAGCAGTTCAATATAGGCTGCATTTTTCTTCATATCCATAGTTAATGTAATCCAAGAACCTTTTAGTACTTTTATTTAGCCGAGGGGCGGGCTCCCTGCATCCTGATGTAACATACCAGAATTCAATGTGTGGGATGCGTTACATGTAATTACAATCTAAGGCCCACATCTTATTTTCCAGCAGTAGCAACCACCGGCAGGTCCAGAGTGCCGGGTCCGCTTAACTAAGGTACACATTAACAAGTTCAGTAACGTTCTGTTGTACCTTAATGGTAATAAAACAGTTATACCATAGTTATATATGTTTTATTTTATTTAACTCTCCTGAGTTCATCGGGTACTGCGCCCTAATAGCAGCCTTCAAATTTACAAGTGTATCTCAGAGTGTTTTGCATTTATGGGGCCTGCTTTCTTTAAGCAGGGTAACTTCAGTGGTAATATAGGCATGCGAAGCGGCCGACAGCTTCGCCCAAAGCAATATTTTTAACGGACAAATTCACTGAGCTCTCCTTTATCTTGCCAGCGTATCCAGAGTCGCAGATGACGTTAGCCTTATTACCCCCATCAACAATCATTCTCAATACCGAACATGGTGCCAGGCATATCATCAGTTCCTGTTCCCCCCCTGCTCTAAGATGGGACACGAACACACCACCAGCACCTCTGGAGGTGCAGTGCATAAAATTTAAGTGAATTCAACAAAGAGCAGGAATTCCAGTCAAATGCAGCAATATTTACTAAACTGCTTATTTACTTGGAAGCAGCCAATAGGAGCGCAGCGGAGAAGAGAAGACGTTCGAAACGACTTATGAAACTATTCACTTTGAACGAGAAAAAACTGTGATCGGAACTGTGAGGTAGACCACTTATTTGTCTTATGTGTATGTACCCAAATTTACCTACCCCAAAGGCACACAAATACTGTCAAAGTCACATGGGCCACATTCCACTTGGTACTGAAAATGCTGACTAGTACTGACGAACATTCCTTTTGATACTGATTCTTCTGATCAGTAGTAACCAATGATTTCAACAAATACAACAGAGACAGGACAGCACACATTTACATTAACAATTACCATTGTGCATTTTAGACTGATAATTGCTTATGTTTCATATAGTTTTAATGATTTTAGTGATTCACATTCATTGAATTATCATGTGTAGTATCATTTGTGCTGTGTATAATTATTTCAGTTACACTATTAGTGCGAAAAATCTATTCCATTTTCGGATTTGCTTTTCCACTGACAAATATCTTCGTAACATTTTTACTTGTTATTTTCAGCACATAGAACACATGAAATACAAGTTTCCGAAGCTTCACATTCATGTTCTAGTATGAACACTTTGCAACGATGCTGCACTCTTGATTATTTCGCGCCACTCCCACCACTGCCAGCACGCGAGGACGATCTCCATGGCCAGTTAGGCTCACCTTTCCTTCTCCTTTCTCTTCCCCAACTCTTCATTCAAATCCTTGCACGTAACAACTGGAGAGTAGGAGTGCTGACCTTCCTCGACATGGCCTGCAATATTTTACTAAGGCATCATTGGCAGTCATTATGGACACACTGTAATTTTTAAATTGTCATGTCCATTCAGTTTGTTAGTTTTTACAGCAAAAGGTTCAATAATACTTAGGGTTAGGTTGTGAGCCTCGATGGCAACGAGTTGAAGTGGTGAGTGTTGGACAGTTTGTGGAATATAATGGGCCTAGTTTAGCGAGCCTTTAGTAGTTAAAAGAGTGTGCTTAATTTTGGTGGTGAGCAGCATTAATTTGTAGAGTTTCATATTTTGTACTTATGGCTTGCACATTATAAATTTAAATGGTAATTATGTGATGAACTATTTGCATCATCGCGATTTAAACTGTAGACACAGAGTACTGTTTGTTAGCTGCTGCCTCCAGTGGTGTCTGGTTAGGGCAAGTAAGGCAAGCAGTGCTTGCCCAGACAGTTTGCTGACAGTGTTATATTTAAAATAAATATTAAATTCTAACTTATATTTAGGCCACTTTAAGATATCTTTTCACTAATTTAGTACACATTCTACTCAGGAAACAATACTGTACATAATAAGAAAACAACTCGTTGGCTAGCAAAACCAAGATGTTTGGAAACACTGTAAGTAATGCTTTCAGCAGGTAGGTGGTCACAATAGTTTCCCAGCCAACGGAGGTGCGGCAGGATAGGAATATCGCATGGGGTGGGGCGGGAGTCTAATGGCTGTGTCAATCTGTGTTAGAAGCTACGATGTTAGTGCTTTCTTCGCCGAATTGAAGCGGACATAGCCGAAGCTGGCCTAACCGAAGGTAGTTGGCATAGTGTAGTTTACAGTAACTAGATTTATGTGTGGGCAAGTTCGTACACACAACACGAATACTATAGTTTTTAGTTAGTTTTTTTTTTGGTGCTGAGAATGTTATACATATTCGTGTGGGATATATACCCTACATAAAAATTATAAAATTACAGTGCGAAATTGAGAACCGAATATATAGAATGAGTGTAATAGAAACATGTGGATGTAAGTGTGGTGTATGTGGATTACGAGTGAAGCATTTTTCCAGCAGTGCTTTCACTTTTCAGGAAAGATGTGACATCATAAAAGAGGGTAGACTGACACCTGAACTTACGATCACAACAACACACATGAAAGGTAATTTTGTGTCGTAATTTCCGAAAAAAATATTTATTAGAAACACTCGTGGATAGCTGGATGTAACAGCCTATACAAATTGTTTTGCTGACCATTTTTATTGGTTTCAAATGATGTTAACACGTGAACTGCAACTGGGTATTGTGCCCTTCACAATCTGTGCAATGCTGTTCAAAAACACGAGCATTCTGAAGTTCATATAAATTCGTTTTTGTCTCTTAACAAAATTTGATAAAAATAGAGTTGATTTTGGTCTAGATAGATCCAAGCAATCAAGCACATAACGGCATAACGAAAAAATTAAAAGAAACAGAGAAATTTTGAAGTGTTTAATATATGTTGTTTGTTTCTTGGGTGTACAGGAACTGCATTTACGTGGTCACAGTGGCGTAGCATGGGTGTCAGCCGCCCGGGGCGGAAGAAAATTTTGCAGCCCTCATATTTAGGTATTTCAATTTAAAAGACTATAATATACAGTAATTCTAAAGAACTTTTCGGCAAGAACAGTCATCAGTATTGTGTATTGTACAGGTTACAAATAAAAAAGTCATATATATATGTTTTACAATAAAATAATCACATTTATTACAAAAATTCTTACACGTATGCCACTTACATTGATATAACAGGTATAGAACACATATGATTATACCTTGACAATCGACAAGATTAAGTTATTAGTGAATTGAATATACAAAGCAAATCGACTTCCAATTAGAACTAGAACGATACTGATAATATGTATATTTTTATTGAAAAATAATATACTTGTTAGAATTAAAAACAAAATTCTGTCTTTAACTAAAACTTTATTTGTCTACTTTTTTTAAGAGCAAAATCTTTTATTGCACTATCAATGTCTATAGCATCACACACATCTTGCTCAATAGACAAGATAGCCAGATTGGTTAGCCTTAAAGTACTCATTGTTGATCTTAAATAATTTTTGATCAATTTCAATTTTGAAAAACTTCTCTCACAGCTGGCATTGTTTATGGCAATTGTGAAGAATATTCGGAGCATTATTATAATATTGGGCAGAGTATCTTCCAGCTTGGATTTCACAATAAATTTTTATAATTCAAGTGAGTCCGCATTAATTAATTTATTTTCGTTGCCTGTGGCAGCAATGAAAGTCTGCAGTTGAAGTCGTTCCAGTTTGAAGTCCTGCTCGTAATTTCGGCATTTCCGTAGTCTAGATTACATCTAGTGTCGTCCGAATCTAGTAATATAGCCGGCGTTAGATAAGCAAACTTATCCACCAAATTCTGTAGCTGCTGAAAACGCTCACGAATTTCTACAATGAGTCTATCTAACGAAGAAAACATCTTCCGTCTCAACTCATTTTCACAAGACAAGTTAGCATCTCTGGTTCCGTCATCAAAAATGTTCCTTCTTGTTATGCGCCACTGAGGTTCCATGGAAATGCCAAGTTCTTCACACATATTTTTAGCATAACTTACAGCGCCATCTGCCCATTCTTCTTGTTTCTCTATCAGTACCATCTGCAAAGCATTTACTTTCTGAGTGCACAGTCTTATGTCAAGTCCCTTTGTTTGTAAATATTTTTGTGCATCATTCACTTCATGTAGCACCGGTTGCCAGAGGCCCAAGAAACAAAGAAAGGAAAATGACTGCATCGTAACTAGCAAAGTTACTGCATCTGTTTAAGCTGTTTGTGTTTAAGCTTTCACCTGTCTCAGTCAGTTTTTCCAAAGTGACGAGAATGTCTTTGTAATGATGCCATGTCATTTTTACGGCATCGCCTCTTGCACTCCACCGTGTGTCTTGAACCCTTTTTAAACTTTTGCCTGTAGCTGCTATCAGAAATTCCCAACAATGTGTGCACATGGAAAAAAATGAATAGCAACGTTCTAATGTGCCGAAAAAAAGTTACTGAACTCGCCTCAACTGAGGCAGCATGTAAACAAACCAGGTTTAACGAATTATTTGGGCAAGGTACGAATTCAACTTTGGGATTTATTTCTTTAATTCTTTGCTGAACTCCTGAATGCCTTCCAGCCATAACAGCAGCATTATCATATGCTTGGCCTCTACAGATGCTTATATCGAGGCCATCAGCTTCAAGCTTGCTCAAAATCATCTTTGAAATTCCTTCAGCAATTTTATCTTTTCTTTCAATGAAATCTATAAAAGATTCCACTACTTGTACTTCCTGAATTTCAATCATTACATATCTTAATACCTGGCTTGTTTGATCTTTATGAGAAATGTCTGTAGTGCTGTCGAATATAATCGAATAATACTTAGCCTTTTTTTTTGTCCGATGATATGTTGGCGAACTTTATTTCCCAAAATTGCAATAAATTCGTTTTGGATTTCTGGTGACATATACGTGATTGAAATTTTGCCACACATTTTAGATATTACAAGATGTTCATGAAGTACATTATCGTACTTTGCAATTAAATGCACCAATTCTAAAAAGTTTCCTCTATTAATACTGGTGTCGTTTTCTGTATGGCCACGTAAAGCCAAATTTTGTTTGGCAAGGAATTTTATAATATCAAACATTCTGATAAGAATTTCTTGCCATTTTTTTGTTTTCTTTGCCACTAATTTTTGCTCTTTCTTGTCAATAGTCTGTCCTTTTTGAAGTCTGCTCTCCAACTACTTCCATTGCAATAATTTTGGTTGTGTAGTGCACTTGATTCGTGACTTGAAACTTTAGGATTTAATTTCCACCAAGTATTAAATCCATCAGATGAGCAAAACTTTGATCCATTCGGTGTTTTTTACGTTCTCAAATAAACGACAGCAAAAGCAAAATAATGATGATTTGGAAGGTGAATAAGCCATTCAAGTACGTAAAACTTTTTCGCCGTTAGTCAATGTGCGGTAAAACCATTCCTGGGTAAGCAGTCTTGTCTCTTCTTTTGATGTTAAAGAGCATGAATCTGAAGGTTACTGTTGACGTTTGGGCGAAATTAGTATTGATATGCTGAACAACTTCCTGGCATTGCTGAATGAGATGCAATAGCATATTTTCATCTATGTGTTCAGGCCATTTTCCAATATCGTCCAAGTTTTGGTATTGAATAGCAGACAATGCCGATTCTGTATCAGTCTCTGTTTCTAAACTGTCGAAATCCATGTCTAGACATACAGATGCAGACTCTAATTGAGTAGATGTTGTTGGAATTTGATTTTCAGGAATAATGTCAACATTTCTAACAGGTACCAGATCAACAGTGTCAAGTTCTTGTATTTTTTTAGCTTGTTCTGGGTTTGAAGGCCCAGTTGCCTTTGATGAATTTAAGCCCAATGTGGAATCTGATGTCTCATGAACAGGACTTTTCACGTATTTAAGTAAAGCCCCTTCATTTTTTTCTCAAATTTTCCAACTTAGCTCTTATTTTATAATGGTAAGATCCCCACTTTCTTTTACTCTTTTCATTTTTGATGCTAAAACAAATTAAAATTAATTATTATTGACACTTATATATAATAAATAATAAAAGTACAAGTTGGAATCGTAAACGAAACTATCGTAGAACATTTCAAAATAATTACTAATAATTAAAAAATATATAACTTACTTTACTGAAATTTACTTGTGCTGATTTTTTTATTTTAATAAATTAAAGCTTAAACAACATAGCAGATAGTCAAACATACAATTACATAAATAAAAAACGTAAATAAAATATTTAATACTCACATAGTTGAATGTATACGTACACGAACAATACAATTTTTCAACCAAGTTCAATAATTTAACTATCACAACACGTACTTATGAGCACTGAAATCACAGTTTGGAAAGCATATACATATATACGATATGATTAAGATAATGTGAATTGGACAACTGACGATCCATCAATCAAACTTTCTTTGAATTGTCAAAGCATCACTCACGGACTTCCCTGAAGGGAATTACCCGTACTGTATCCTAATTTGAAGGGGTATTATATAATATTGAACACTAATCTTTATATGATAGAAGTCATTCTCGCTGAATATTAATCATAAACAACCCAAGCACAAAATAAAATACGGGGAATCCCTGCAAATAAGTACAGACGGTGTTGCCAATCACTTCAATGAGCAAGATGTCATTATTATTCATTCTGTAAGGAGAGGGGATTCCCCGATTTTGTCACAGAATAAGTAATGAAAAATTCCGTGTTCATTTCAATCGGTCCGAATCGTAGGTGCGACAAAAATATGAAATGGTTCAAATATTTTCAAGATATTATTATTATTTATTGTGAAATTTTGCCGCCCCCTAAAAGTGCCGCCTCTGCCGCCCCCACTATGCTACGCCACTGTGTGGTCATGAGAGGAATCAGAAAACCATGGCGATTATGTTAAGTTACTTGCTTAATTGCTTTAATTGGACCAGGTTCCAGTATGATGAATGTATCTTTGTAATACTTTTCTCGCTGACAAATTTTATGCTAAAAAATATTACAATTTTTACAAGCAGTGTAGTTTATGTCTGTGTATAGATAATTTATAATGGCCCCATATTGGAGCCATTTCAATGGTTTGCATTTTAGTGTATGCTCAATCAGTAGTTAACGTATTCTACAAGCATTAAATATGGTTTCCTTCAAATGAGTAGAAATTATGCAAGGGTTTTGCGAAAGGCAAAATATAGTTGAAATTTTATTGAAAATTGGGATCACCCTTATAGTGAATTCTAGAAAACATTATTCTGGCTTGTGGATGAGGTAGTCTAAAGTGAATTTTAAAAATAAGGTAAGCTGGTATGAATTATTCAGATGTTTTTAGTTGATAAAAGCAAGTATGCAGTTTCCTAAGTGCTTAACCACACAGTGAAATGTGGCACTTTGGCATGGAATATTGTGCTTGTCCACGTGTAAGAAAGGTAGCGTGGTTATACATCATGGCAAGCTTATTAAAACAATTCTATATGAATGTGGTTTAAATGTTTTTGACCGGAAAACCTCTGCTGAGAGTAGTTGTAAATTTTAATTAAAAGTCTGCTTTGAAAGTGCTTCAAAGTTATTTTAATATTATTTGTATTTGCTGGTAAACATATGAATTTATTTGAAACAAGGTGTTATGTTAAAATTGTATTTTATCCGCCACTAAGTTTTATGGACACTGTGTGCCATTGTGTCAATGTGGCATGTTTCATGGGGGCATTATTTAATAATGATTATTGCGCCCAGTAAGAGTGTTTTCCTGATTCATATTGTAACCGATCAGTATTAACGGCTTGTAATTCCATATTACCTCGTCTAAAATCGATTGATAACATGTACTTTAAAATTATGTTTGTTAATTGTAAAGAAAGCGAATCAATTTGATAACTATTTTGTGAATTCTAGGGGTGTTCAAGAAAATAAATTTCTAATTTTTGAAAGGTTTGTTTGTTATTTGTATGCTAATGTAATGATATTTCAGCACAATTTTACTAAAACAAACCTTACCTTAGAATTAGAAATAAAAGAGGAGGTGTGGGCAGACACCAACTTTGCCGTCCTCTTTCCCCTTCACCATAGCACTTCCCAATTAGCACCAAAAAAAAAGCCTATATCCAACACTGGCCAGTAAAAGAAAAATATATGGCATTAATAATATGTCCTTGATTTAAAAAGAAAGGTAGTTATAAATATTTAGGATTAATTTTTCTTTGCTATTTGGGACTACAAATGCGTGTGGATTACAAACACATAATCAGCACAACAGCAGCTTTCAAGATGCTAACTTCCAAAAATGTTTTTCCTGCATGGGAACTAAAGTGATATGTTCATTTTTAATTTTTGATTGTCGTATGCCGAAGACTCTAAATAGGAATTAAGCTAGAGAGACTACTCATATTTGCTAAAGCAAAAAATTTGGTTTTATCACTTTAAATTTTTGTAATCAGGAAGGTCACTAATGTTTGGAACACAATTCTTATACTAAAATTACCAATGCAAAAGTATTAATTCGTGATAAATGTTACGAAACAGTATTCAAAAAACGTATTTGTGTTGTAGGTTATGTATTAGGTCTAGTGAGGAAAAACAAATCATATTTAATCACTGAGTGTTCCAGATCTTCAGATGTGTCGTGAACGTTACAAGATAAATTTTACAGTTATTATTGTAAAGATTGTAGAGTTAACTTGTTATTCAAGATTTTCGGCATTAAATACCACCTTTTAAAAACAAAACTACTGTACACGAATTAAAGACGCCTGTTTATATCAATATCTAATAAAAATAAAATGTTCCAAAAAAATACTTAGTAGGAATAGTGCATTTCGTGACAAATGCACTCATTATGTCCACTGTGAGTATACACAGATTCAAAGTTTGTGTGTGTTCGCCACTTCAAGCCGCTATGTTCACTGCTGCTGCTGTTCACACGCTCGTCTGTGGCTGCATTCCACTTAGGACTGAAAGAGCTGACTAGTATTGATGAGCATTCCTTTAGGTACAGATTCTGCTGATCAGTAAAGGAGGTATGGTGTTGTGGCGTCTGGGTTGGAGATTATATTTCTGGCTGAAACTACTGACATGCAGAAGGTCAGGCACTCTCAGTAAAAGCAGATGATGCAACATGTCAGTGATGTATAACCAAAGATGTTACGTATAACGTGCAAGGTAAGTTGTTATTATGTGCAGAAGATGCAAGTGGAATGTATACTTTCACATTCTTTCATCTCCTCAACAATTGACGATTTTGAATCATACAAAAATGAAAGGAAAAAATATCCTTCCCTGTTTACATCATGTTTAAGCCAAATTGCGTTTGGCAGACGCCATTATTCCTGCTGAAGACTAGTGACGAGTGTTCCACTTGGGTTCAAGTATTGAGTGCTACTGCAGCGCGAATTTTTAAGCTATTGGTCAGTGTTTTTAGTACCATGTATGATGTAGCACATGTTGTTCGTATACATCAGTTTGGTCTGTTGTGTTTGCTTTCAGTATCGAGTGGAATGTAACCATGGTCAACAGGGACGAGCACTATTAGATGCATATAAAATACTTTTGCCAGTTTAAATTTAATCAGAAATCATTACAAATTGGTTAGAGGAAGTAAT
This sequence comes from Dryococelus australis, assembly GCA_029891345.1. NCBI lineage: Eukaryota > Metazoa > Arthropoda > Insecta > Phasmatodea > Phasmatidae > Dryococelus > Dryococelus australis. Next base: position 227,646,085 of record CM056995.1, read on the forward strand.
TTCGTTAGTCTTAACCTCAGTCGTGACTGAAAGTTAGGTCGTACTAAAGAATAAAGATCTGAAACTAGCAATAAAATGCTCTTGAATATGACAAATTTTGGTCGGGAGATGATCTCTCCATATTCCGTACCAAAAATTACTAATAATAAGGGCGAAGGGTAGAACTGACATTAGCTTTCATAACCTGTAATTTGTAGTTGTGTAGAAAAAAGGATTTTCCTCTTTTTCTATTATTTCTTCTACTGTAATTTTACTAAGTATAAAGTAGTAGTTTAAAACTGCTCGTAAGAATGCGCGAAACTACTAAATATTTATAATAATATATATTGTGTTTTTCTATGTATTCCTTAAAATGCAGTATAGTTATATACTCATCAATTTCATTACGTTATACTTTAAATGGCACTTAACAAATTAGTATTAAACATGTAAAATAAACACTTCATAGTAAATCTATTCATTGACAGCTGATTTTTTCACTTGTTCACATTTGCAAAATAAATTTTTTTTTTTTTTTTTTCTAGGACTTCAGCTCTATCATTCATCTCTGATACAATTCCGAGTTAAAACATTTTGTTAGTGGTGATGGGTGCGTTTGAGTATCTCTCGCCGCTGGCCTGATCTGCAGCACTGCTGCTAATGGGCAGTGATAGGAAATAAAGTTCACTGGAATAAACTAGGTCATTCCCAATGAGTCACATTTGAAACAGTTGATTCGGAACCGTTCTATTGAAATATATATGTTACAGCGGAATGCTTATGCGTATTATTGAACTGCAGAGCACAAGTGCAACCTCTATACCACGACCCGAGAACTGAATAGGTCATTCTCTGTTTCCTCCTTCACAGCTCCATTACTCCTCCCCAGAAGAATATAAGCAAGGGTGAAACGGAAAGAGCAGCAAATAAGTGATGTTTGTTAATTAGTTGCTAAACTATTAGTGCTTTATTGTGTATAGCTTCCGACTTATTTGAGACTCGTACCACTGTTGAACTAGGTACGTCTGCCCTGCGATCCCTGCAGTTCTGAACGAGATAAAACAAAGATACCGATAGATAAATTGCTAAGTCTGCACATTGCGATGTGGCCAATCAGGGTGGTAGAGCTAGTCATAGGGGGAAAGCTGCTGGGAGGGACGAACGACGGAGCATGCGCAGTAGCACACTGTAGAGCGCCAGGCGTAGTTACTGGAGAATGACTGACAGATATCACAAGAGATTAGTCTTTTATGTCGCGGTGAACTATACACCTAGTTCTTTTTCAAGACCAGTTCAAAATGAACTGGTAGTTCGTGAACATCACTATCAACGGGGTGAAACAACCAAGACAACAAGCGTTGCTCCCCGATCAACACTGTTGTGAAGTCCAGGGAGCACAGCACAAGTGCCAATATGTCTTATAGGGATGAGCTAAACAGCATTTCCAGAGTCTCAGTACTGGAGTAACGAACACGGTTTACACTTTCGGGTAGATTTTTGTGCGGTGTTGTGAAATAATTTCGTCAATGTATGAACCTAAACGGTATAAAACAAGTGAAATATGTGTTTTTCACAGTGGTTAATGATGAAATTGCATTATGCGACATGTGTAAGCAACAATTTTCGTACAAGAGCACAATAAGTAATTTATGCAAACATGTTTCAGTTTAAGACCCTACAATTTCTTTATCCTCTATTATCACAGGAAGATCAATAGGCAAAGCAAATATCGACCGTCAGTTTAAGTTTGCTTGTGTACTAAAGTTATAAGCAAATATCATTAGTATAGATATTGGTCTAAGCTGATAGGTTTCTATAACCAATTTGCCGACTTTCCATTAAATGTAAAAATTATGATTAAGATTGAAAAAAGAAAATAGTGTCATTGATATTTCTTTACTTTCTTTTAAATGTTAAGCATCTTATAGCGTATGGTATGGTATTCCCGTTTGACTATATAAATATATTCCGATTCCATAATTACAACATAGAAGTTGGATAATAATACATACATACATACATACATACATACATACATACATACATACATACATACATACATACATATATATATATATATATATATATATATATATATATATATATATATATATATATATATATATATATATATATATATATATTTGATCTCATTATTAAAAAACAAAAAGAAGTTGGAAATTAAAATATGATAAATTCTTTCACGTATAATGGTTTCACCATAACTGACTAAACAACCCGTTATCCACAAATATTGATAACTCTTATAATAATGTAACTGTTTAGCTCATCAGTAGGGAATGCTAAAGGGTTATCGAATTCATGAGAACTGTTATATCAAGGGATCGACAACACCAAAATTCGTAGACAGCATGGATGCGTTATCTAGGTTGTTTTAGAGGAGTAATAATTGAACAGTTGTTACTTGCGCCGCTAGGATAGGCTAAATTTTAACTGTTATTTGCTAACAGTTTATCTGAAAATGGGAACACTAACGGAACCATTTTCATAACTGTTATTATATAACAATTATGATAAATAACGGTCATCCCTAATGTCGTAGTATTGTCGTTTAACTATCTTATACATAAGGCATTTTTGAAATAAGATTGTTAAATTTCTATATTTTTATTTTTATTAGGCAAAAGTATCTGCATTTAATAGTTTTAATTTGTTAGTGTAATGTTACTAAGGCTGTTTTTGAATTACAGTGTATGGTTGTGAAGTGTATACATTTGCGTATTTGTTGAAATTATTCGGAGGCATAATCGCCTGTACATATTAGACTAGTCGAGCATTTTGGCGGAAATAGAAGATTTTTCAATTTGAGTAGTAATTACAATAATCTCTAATCTGCGCAACAAGAAATAAAATAAATTATACTGTGTATCGAATAAAAAATAAAAGTAGAATTTTCGTAAATGCACATTGATTATAGAAAACAATTTTTGGAAGTAAATATTAATATAAAGATCACTGCTTAATATATATATATATATATATATATATATATATATATATATATATATAATATTTTTAAATATTATATATATATAATTATTGTATTCAGAGGGTAATGAATTGTAATCTTGTTTTTGTTCACTACATTAATGTCACTTTATTAATTTTAACCTTGTTTTAATGACTCGCTATCTAATATCGTAATATCGTAATGACTGACTCTCAATCATATATGGTAATACTGCAGGATGGAGAATCTTAAAATTAATATACTTTCTTATTATTCCACATTTATTTGTTACATTTTCGTAGCACACCCTTATGGACTGGTAATATGGTGTGGTTTAATTTTATTATGTCAATACTGTCTTTATAATGATGTTAAATGTGTATTGTAATGCCAAATATATTACAAAAATACGTTATAATCAGGATAAAACTGTTATCCTCATATGAGATTTGAATTTACTTCTGTTTATTAGTCCACGATGTTACCATTGAGCTACCAATACATTTTCATAGCGACGAATATATTAGCATAGCTTTTCTCAAAACAAATAGATTTCACTTGTCCCTCAATTCAGCTAACTGATATTAGGTTGTACGATATGTTAGGTACATAAAGTACATTATTTAACATGATGCTCCAGTCGCCACATTCTTCTGACGTTTGTAACAATACTGTATCTCACCCTCTGATTTGCAAGGATTCACAATCTACAATACCCACCACACATGTTTCTTCTTTCATGTTTTTTCAATGAGTTCAGTGTGGGGTTCATGTGATGAGATGCTCCAGAGTCCAGTAACCATTCATTGCTTTTCAAGGTTGGTTGCTTGACACAGAGCACCCTGTATTCTTTCACCGATGCCTCCGACTTGTTTATCACTCTTGCCTCATCTTCATCTTCTGACCTCTCTCCTCTTCCCTTATGTTCATCCCTGTGTTGTGCACAATTCTTCGCAATATGCCCCTTCTCACCACGAGCATAACAGATCCAAATACTTTGTGTCCTTAGCCGATTAATTCTTCTAGGAATTGAGGTTTGCTTCCTTTTAGCAGAAAAGGCCACACACATTTTCTCCACCTCAGCATCACAACTCATCCTTTTCTCTTCCACTAACAGCCTTGCTTTTACAAGCTTTGTACTCAAGGTTTCTCCATCTCTTTCTAAACTCCTTACGAATCCCTCATATTTCTCAATAGGTAACCCAATAAAAAAAAGAGTATTAATACTTGGTCTGTGAACACAATTCCGGACTTACAAAATTTACGGTTAAGATCTTGAATTCTCGACATTTACTCCTGAATACTCATGTCAGCTGTTTTCCGCACATTCATCAATTCTCTTACAAACATAATTTGATGTAAAAGATCATACCTTGAATGGATTTCTTCGAACACCTGCCATGCTTCTTTCACCCTTGTACACTCGCCTATATCATCGAGATAGTCATCACTCACAATCAGTAGTATGAAGCATTTACATTAGCCTCATTCTGTTTTGTCATCAATACTTCTTCTTCACAATACCCAGGCTCAATTGCTTCCCAACGCCCTTTTTGTTGAAATACTGCCCTTGCCCTAACACACCAAGCAAAGTAATTATCACTGTTTAGTTTAGGTATTCTAAACCCATCACTAAAACCAGACACAATTTTTAGGTGTACTTGACTTTGCAACACTTATCACTTCCTTGTTGTAAATCATGCAATTGTAACTCATCCCCATTAACGTCCTGGGCCAATAAACTGTTGAAAAATGTTTCCAGAGTGATGCAATTACAGTGTACAAGAACCAATAGGATCGCAACTTGCATCGCCTTGCATGAGAAAAATAGGACCTGCTCTATCTCCTCATTTCTTGCAAGGGGTGCCTAGCTCACGAATTTGTGCTAGAAATTACATGCAAGATCAGCATCTCGTTCAAGTTTGGCACTCATCTTGCATCGTGTGAAACCTGCTGGAGCAAGGCGCATCTTACACGAAATGAGGAGATAATGTAGGTCCTATTTTTCTCGTGAAAGGCGATGCAAGTTGCGATCCTATTGTTTCTTGTATACATGTCATGTGACCTGCTGTAAACACAACCATAGAGTAAATAAAAATCATAATCTGCGGTGTGCGAAGAGGAACACAGGAAAATAAAACATTGCTGGAAGATAACTTTAGAATGGATTGAATTTTAGACAGTTCACTGAGAATAAAATATAAAACAGTTATATTTTGGAGTGATATCTTTGAAACAAATGCCTTGTTCGTATTTTGTATTATAATATCTTGGTTGTTTGGTTTCCACCAGGGCTATCAACTCATTTTAATGAGAGAAAAAATTCATCTTATTTATCTGTGTGTGAAGACATTTCGCATGCAATTTAATTGGTATTCTCGTACGCAATTTATCGCGAAATTCATTCGCCAGCAGCTTCCCCCAAGGCCTTTAGCCCGCCGTCACCAGCGACAGCTGCAGGGAGCAGCAATCTACCGGGTGCTCATGCGCATCGGTTCAGTAGTGCGGCACATCAGTCGACGGACATTCGTTACTTCACGAGTGCGCCGAATTTTGGTCAGCTAAGTTCTCGTGATGCAAGTTCAGGTGCAGAGCAGAGTAGTGCAAGGTGCAATGCAGACACGTGCGCCCACATGCATGTGTTCTGAAAAGAGAGCCTGTATATTCAGGTGAGTGTTAATTTACAATTAACTACAAGATGCTCAAGGACGCCAAGTCAAGCAGTATAAGTAAGAACAACCCTATTATGTTTGAAGTGCTCCCGCGGGCCGTAGTGTACTAATTTTGGTTTTCTGTTATTTCCATTTACACATGTTTCACCTCCATTTCACTTCACAAAGTGCTTTATGTTAATTAAAGCGTTTCTGTAGCTTATGTAATAGCATTGCCTGGGAAGGCATTATTTCTCCACTAATAATTTGTGGCCACATGCCGTTTTTATCAGTGCTATGCTGCCAGCAGGTTTAGCCTAACAAGGGTGTAAGTTGTTTCCTGGAGAAGCAGGTAATAAAAACCCATTGAAATTACGTAAGTAGTATGCTTCTTCATTCGGGTTGCCTATGGGCTATAGGGGCATGGGCCCACACCTTTCCTGTTTTTTATTTAGTGTACTATGCAAGTGTTTTCATGTGTATTTCAGAGTGTTTGTATCTTTGTTTACCTAACAGGTTTACAGGTAACATATTTTTATTAATCACTACGGACGGAGTAGCATCGGGATGACACTGCTTATTGGCTGTCGGCACACAACCCGGAGAAAAGGAGTCCACTCTACATCAACAACTTTGCATTGCATCCTGCAATGTCTGGCGCCCAAGATCAATCAACAGGGGTTTGGTTAGAAGCCATGGTAAAATATTTACCCAAACTTCCAATCTTAAAGTTAACTATTTTCTCCACCATCCTGCCATCAAAGGTTGCCCAAATTAAGGGAAATGTCCTTTCGATAAACTTCCTACTTCAAAACCCAGCTGAATTATTTGTTCTAAAATTTACTGCAATTTTTCACAATTTTCAAAATTCACTATCTGCTATTTCCTGCTTATCCTGATCTACACCAACACCAGAAGGGCGTGAAGAAGAACAACAGTGTACAACTGGAGCTGTGGTATGCCGTTGCGATGCCCCAGAACACCAGAGAGGCAATGCACATGGTCAGTGCAGAATAGCACACAGAAATTTGAGGGACACAGCCATTATGGCAACTACGAGGAAGCAGTGAGAAAGGTAGCTGACAGTTGCCATTTTGGAGCACTGGTTTGGCGTTAGTCACGCCACGCCCATTAGGTGCCCAGCAGGACAAAGGGGCTAAAGAACTTCCCCTCCGCCTGCATCGTGCGCACTCGAGGACGAGGAGGAAAAAGAACAGTGGAAAGGAGGAAATGAAAATTTCCTGCCGATCTTACTACCACCACATCGTGCTGGCGATCAGCTGTGAGACACACCGAATGTTGACTGCTCCCTTGTGCCGGACCATGCAGGACTGCCACAAAGTGATGTCACCCGTGCTGCAATCCCACGTACCTTGCACCCGCATCGGCTCTTCCGCGACACATGGACTTGTAGACAAACATCATGATTGTCTGGACCGACAGCGATGTACCGGCATTGCTGTATCCGCAGTACTTATGCATGCGATTGCAGGACAGGATTGCGAGGTTCGAGCAAGGCGTGGAACATTGTCAGTGCGAACGAAAGGCTAGCCCGGAACACATCCGCATCGCATTAAACCGCGATTGTAACAGTGACAATGCGAACTTTTCGAAACAACAAACCAGTAAAAGTTTCTTAAAGAACTCTCAGACAACTTGGTTCAAAAAGTAATCTCAGGACTACTCACGGTGCACATCAACAATCCTTTCCTGATTTATTGCCGGAATCAGGCAGCGAATTTCAAGAACATATCTTACGTCAAAATTTTCACGAATGTAAACAACTCGCAGAAATGGGAAAGCAATGTGTTCCAATACAAACATTACTGCCAACAGCACAATGTTAACAGGACATGCAGTCAGCACTAGTATGAGTTTTGGCAGCTGCAGCACGTCAGTCCAACACAGGGAGCGAGTTTCCTGTTTCACCATGCCACAACTCTCTGTCCTGCCTTCTTCAGTGGCGGTAAACACAGCACCACATGGCCAGCCAGCCCGATCGATACCGTGCACTGCCCTGCGCTGTTGTCACCTGAGCGCAACAGTGGACTAAGTTGCACCACACTTCACAACAGACTGTGGGATGCAGGCGTAACAAATTGCAGATTTTTTTTGTCCCAGTGGATAAGTGTTCATTTGTAAACAGGCATCAATCACCCCATCATCCACCGCATGCGAAACCACAATATGTCACACGATCACTGCATCACGTGCAGATAACGACAAAGCAATGGAACTGACACATCAGTCAGTAACAAAGAGTGTACAATGTTCTGTAGCAGTGTAATGTAAATACAAATGTAACCATTCTGCAAGAAATAGCAGGCAAATGACAGGCAGATGCTTGCTCACATTAGTTAGGTGCATTGTAGCAGCAATTTTCGAACTTAGTGCACCGTTGTTCACTTCTAAACAGTGCACACGTAACATCGCGCGGCTACTGCATAAGTGCCCGGAAGTTAACTTTAAATGATTTCAGCCACTGAGGTCAAGCATGATGTAAACATTTTTTTTTGTTTTGTTCGCAAGTGTACATGAGAGATTGCAAGTGTAAACATACGGATTTTTCAATGGTAAGCACTGTACTTTTTTTCTTCTGATTTGTTTGTATTGCAAGTGAAGATAGTAAGTCGTAAAATGTAAACAGTTATATAGTATCCCAGCAAAGACGTTCATTTCAATCAATTTAGTCTGACAGGACACAATTTGTAGTCATATCTGTTTGTTGACATTCGGTAACTCGTCATTCATTCACACGACAGGATGCGGGCAGCGAGTCACATATCCACCCCTCCTCTCATGGCTCCACATCAACACGTCAGTCATCACTGTGTGCAGGCTGGGGAAACGCTATCCTCCTCTCCACCCCTATTAATCGGCTCAAGTGTAGAGGGGATTCATTGTATCATTACCGAAAATAAGAAGATAGGTCATTTTCAAAAGTTATGAAGCAAGCAGGTGAGGAAGAGGTAGTGTGTAATAGCAAGTAAGCAGAGGAGTGTCATGTAAATAGCAAGCAGGAGATGTGAACCACCAGGCGCCACGACAGCGGAGTTGCTGATGAGGCCCCTGGTGAAGGTTAAGCAAGGAGACAGTGTTACCGGATCACAACTGGTCTCAGCACCAGCAAAGCAATGAGGAGAAGAGAAAAGCAAGGAGTGAAGAGTAAAACGAAGGTAGCAGGCCAGCCGGATCGCTACTTCTCAGAGGTTCGAGGAGGCGGAGACTTCTGTCATGGGACGTACCACCTGTGGTAATGCCACAGTGCACCGCAGGATGCAGTTCTAGCAGCAGCAGTAGAAGATCATCAAACTGCCAGCACATAGGGAAGCATATGTGCTGCGTACTCGCCGCAAGGAGTAGAGGAGGTGCCCTTGCTGTGAGTGAGGCGACTGCTGCAAACTGTCTCATAGCAAAGTTAGGGGAGGGGGGCCCTTGCTTACCCATCAAACTGGTCAGCACGTCGGCCGGAGATGTTAGTAATTCTACCATGTCTCAAAGAGGTGGACGTGTTGACCGATGGGGTTGTGTTCGTGCACGTGGGCAGCACATCATGACTTGAACTGGACATTTCACTGCAATAGACATTTAGATTCACAGAACCTAGTTTATTTAGCAGTCCAATATTCCCCATTCCTCCCTTACCATGGGATAGCATTGTCTGGGAAGCCATTATTTCTCAAGGAATTCTTTGTGGCAACTGACTGTTTTTATCAGTCTACCCTGCCGGTGGGTTCAGCCCAGCAAATGTATAAGTTGTTTCCTGGCGGAACAGGTAATAAAAACCCATTTCAATTATGTATGTAGTAAGCATCTTCATTTGGGTTGCATACGGTTGCATACGAATCACACCATCATATTTGCCAATCAGTTCCATTATTCCCCAAAAAAATTGCCATTGGGAACATCACCAATCTGAGTAGTTTCCCCCTGGAAAACCGAACCTCTACTATTTAAAAATAAAGTTGTGTCCAGTATACTTTGTATTATAGCTTTCCACTTTGTTGTTTCACATGGGATCGTCTGTTGCAGATGGCTGTCAATAAACAGGTCCTTTTAAGGATGTTTCAAAAGTCTTCCAAGCTAAACAGTGTTTCTGATGTTCACAGCTATTTTCATGCAGCGGTAAATATATGTAGAGTTTTTGTAGGGTGTTTGTTGAGGAGAAAAACCACCTTTTGCCAGCTTACTCGCATTTGATTTGAAAATGCTGCATGGTAAACAATGAATAGTGTTCTTCGACTCACTCCACATTAAACATTGACGAGGAAATTGCGATCTTGTTCGCTTGTCGGCTGTTTTCATGTACAACAATGTTTCTTAGAATTTTTTTCCCTGATAGATAATTTGGAAAAGATTCTAACCGGATCTGAAAAGTTGAAAAACCAGCAAAAGATGACACAATTTTCTGTCACAAACTATTCGAGATCATTGACGGCTATGTACCTGGATCGTCACAAGCATAACTATTATCATCATTATTCATACTTAAGTCCGCATTGTCGCTGTACTCATTATCTTCTTGACCTAAAGCAGGAGAATCTCTGTCGGTTGTAACTATTTATTCTGCGTCTGCGTTAACTTGTCTTTCGATACCGCAATCATCAGTAATGCCCACATTCTGTACTTTCAGACTTGCTCCTGACACTAATCCAACAAAACAGCTAGAGCATGGAGATTGATTTCCTGAGACCTCTGAGCCTGATGGCTTGAATTTTGTAGTAGATTCACAAGATGTTGTAGCAGGAACATATATGTCATAATTCTGATCTTTTGGAACTACTTCAGCTTTTCCTTCCAAATTAATAAACTTTGCAATTGTCCTTAAACCTTTATCTTCTTTTTCCAATTTTTCTTTTTGAATCTTTCGTTTTAATGGTCTAGATTTATGTTTGTAACTAGACATCTTTACTTGTCTATATTTCCGTACCGTAAATCTGAAAAAATACACCTCTCCTAAAATGCATTCCTTTTTTATAAGTTAAATCACACATGATTCATCGATGTCGCATACTTACTTTCCCTCAAGGCATCTTCAATACTTATTTTATTGCTGTTTGAAAACATTAAAACTTGTAAAATTATTTTTTTTGAAAGCACGTTTCCCTTCAAGGTCAATTTAATGTAGAAATGTTAACCTCATGAATGGTTAATTTGATGTTAAAAAAGTATTTTTTGACCAGCAAATATTATATTAAAAAATTAAATAATATGTAATTTAAATGTTCTCAGTGTTCAGATAAAACATTTTCTCCAAACAAAAGATATCTATCCTGGGTGGGATTTGAACATGGAACCTCTGGTTAACAAACCTAACATGCTACTCTATCAGCCACTGCTTATAACATTGAATACGGACACAACTACTACAAGCCCATTACAAAAACAACACAGTGATATACAAAAGGATTGCACTCCAAGTAATTCAATGTTACTTGCTACACTTGCCTATAGCGACAATAAGTACAGTGCTAGACACAGTGATAGTTCAGCCGGATTCAACTTTCCTTATTATTATCGCTGTGTGTGGATGCTCAGCCAATCAAAACATTTGGTTGTCGTGGTGTCAAGTGAGGCGAGAAACTAAAAGGAGAAGAACAACATACTATGTCGCCAGATCGACAGTTGCTCATTTGAAAACACTGAGAAATTACGAAAAATATGTGAATATTATTATTACTCTCAGGAAGAAATCATAAAACTCCAACATAATATGATGAAAAATTAATTTTATAGGTGACCCTATCAACCAGGAAACAGCTAACGGCCAGACTTTTGAAAACTACTTATTTAATAAACTAGAAGATCTGCTTAGTATTCAGTCTTTTAAAGTTGTCACGCAAGTTTAAATAAAAAGGTTCTTTCGTTTGCTGAAGACCTTAGCTGAACGAACTCAAATCATAAGTGCTTCATTCGCTCAGGCAGGGCTATGATGTTGGCATACAACAATGCTGGGAATAGTACAATTCAATAAGCCAGAATAATTAAGGGGCCTCTCTACATGATGCTTGTTTGTTTGAGGCATGGGGTCGATAGAGTGCAAAGGGTGCCTTTGATCAATCACATTTCACATTCACCTCTACTCGCAACTCGTAAGGCACTCAACAACTCAACTGGCATGCAGTGTTTTGCAATTTTTTTTCCTATGAGAAGTCGTGCAAGGGGTGACGTGACTCATTAAATTTATTTAAGGAAAGTATAGTGTTAAGTCCAATATCTATTTCTATTTTTGAGCTTTACGAATTCGTTGGTATTTTTCCAGATACAGCTGTCTGAAAAAGTAATTTTTCGCCTTTTTGAGGGGTCCAAAAGTCATATTTCTACTAAGTGTGACAAAGTTTAAGTGTGTATTCTTTTCATATCATGGATATTCACACTAAACGCACATTATGCAGTTTCGTCAATAAAACAGTAAGCAAACCATGCTGCAACCCATTTCAAGTGGAGGTACGGTGGCCCCTAAATTTCTGTACCATAACAACAATCTGTTGTTACGGTACGGGTACAAACCTTACTAAGAATTAAATATGTTACATATTCTTACCTTCTCTTAGTTGGTGTAACTATCACATAACATAACAGCATAACATAACATACTGAACATGAACATGCGCAACAATAAACTAATACAAAACAAAACCAGTCAACACTCGCAGTCGCACACAACTAAACTGTTTCTGCAGTACAGGGAGGAGAACAAAAATAGCCAAGGTCATGGAAAGGGGATGGTGAGTAGGGAGGTAGAAAGAGGAAGGTCAAAGAAGTTCATAATGCAGCACATGGCTCGCAATCGCATGCCTCGCCGCGCTCGCCCACATGCACATTATCACTGATGATAACTTATGGGATATATAGCATCATAACTACCCGGTCTGTCTTCCTTCATCGCTACGCTATAAAAGTTACAACTTTTCTTCTGTATTGGTGTCGTCTGTAGAATTTTATTTTTATGTGGGAGATAAACATTTTTGAGACAAAAAAAATATTTCCATCATATAGCACATTTTAAAAAATTCCAGGCCGAGCCCGGGCCCCTGCATGGTCCGAGCCCGGGACCTGGAGGTACAATTTGACCCCCCCCCCCCTTTTCGTGGGGGCCATGCATTATCATCAGCTTGTCAAAATACTTACCAATGTTTTAAAATTGAGTACATAGGTCTACTGCGAAAGTTTTCAAATGCCACTTCCAGGAATACATGACGTCTCTATAATTTTAATTTAATTTTCTTTTCTGCAAATATCATCTGTAAATGCTGTAGGTATACATGTGTGTAGGTACATAACAACCAATTTATTATAATCGACAACTTCCGGTATGTAGTGTGATAACTAAGAAATAACTAAGTATAATTATAAAAAAATAAAATGCAGATGTGTAAAATACTGTCCCTCCCATTCAGAAACCAGATCAATGATATGCCGGTAGAGAATTATATTAATGATGGTTACAATCATATTTTTTTAAAATTCAACTGTTTAATTGACTTTACCCAAATATAATTGAAGGAATGAGGTACATTTCATCCCTTCCTAAGAGGGAGAGGGGAGGCATAGTGGTAGGATTCTTGCCTTCCCCAAAGTAATTCATTTTGGTTTCCCTGCGAGGTTACTGACAGATTTTCACATATAGGAATTGTGCTTATTTATGCTGCTGGCTTAAATGTTTTCTCGAGGTTTCCTGTTTTCCCCACACTTTCATTTCAGTACTGCTCCATATCTGCCATATTTCACCCTCATTGGCTCTCAACACATTGGTCGTTACAATCGACCTAAACCCCGATACAAATATCTGCCATTTAGCATTGTCATTTGGAGCTCACATCTCTAGCCTGTTGTCTACAACCCTCCATTACACCACGTGTCCATTCGCACACCTCCCAATCAGCGCTTGCATAAACATGCAATTGTTCATCGTGGTCTCGACCTCTTTGTAAAGTTAATTTCCATTTACTTATGCCCGTGTTGCATCTATCTGGTTGAGCTGCACCTCGTGTAGTTGTTCCCACGAATTTGGCAGAAAGATATCATCCCACTCTGCTTCGTCATACACGATAACATCCGTGTTCGGTGCTCGCGACAATGCATCTCCCAACTCATTTTCTCGCCCGGGGATATGCTCTACAGCAAAGTCATATGCTTGTAGCAGCAACGCCCACCAGGTGAGTTTGCTATGTGCCTCCTTCATACTATTGAGTCAGACCAAGCATAGGTTATCTGTCCGTAAAGTGAATCTTTGGTACTCTACGTAAGCACTGAACTTTTTGATGTCCCACACTACTGCCAAACATTCCCTTTCATTTACATTGTACCTGCATTCTCTCGGGCCTAATTTTGCACTCGTGTATTTAATGACATATTTCTCTCCGCCCTCTCGAACTGATATAGGACCGCACCCAGCCCCTCCTGACTGGCATTAGTCTGCAAAAACAATGGCTGTGTAGGATCTTATCATGCTAGCGTTGTACATGCTTTGAACTGTTCTGTTATTGCTACGAATGCCTGCTCTGCTTCACTGGTCCAAACAAATTGCTTCTGCGGTGACAGTGATGCTGTGAGGGGTGCTGTTATGATGACAAATTACTTGATGTATTACATGATCCAGTTAGTAAGGTCGAAAAATCTCCATAATTGTTTTCATGTATGTGGCGAACGTTACTGGTCAATGAGTTGTAATTTCTCTGGATACAGTTTATTCCCTTCCCCACTTACCACATATCCAAGGAATTCTAATTCTGTTTTGCCTAGATGACACTTATTTACTGCACATGTTAACCCATTCATTGCCAACCTTTCCAACACAAGTGACAGATGGTGTACGTGATCTTCCCATGTCTCCGACCATATTATCATTTCGTCTAAATAAGCGAGGGTGCATTCACCCATTAGCACATCTAGCACTCGTACCATCATAGCCTGGAATTTGGCGGGTGCTCACTTTAAGCCAAATGGCATCACACAAAATTGGTAGCGTGTTCTGTTCGGTGCCATGAAAACTGTTTTTTCCCTATCTTGCAATCTTACAGGGATCTGCCAATATCTACTTTTTAAGTACAGGGAGATGAGAATTTTTGCTTTCCCTAATGATTGTAAGGCATCCTTGATGCTTATATAGAGTGGTAGTGCACTGCTTTTTACTTCATTGATAGGTCGAAAATCAACACAAAAGCACCATCCTTTGTCCTTTCTTGTTGCAAGCATAATTGCGGGATTAAATTTACTATGCATCGGTTCAATTACACACTCTGAGTACTTCATGCTGTGCAAATACTTCCCTGTGCTCATTCAATACCCTTTGAAATGTGGCCTGGTGTTGTGGCGGTATCTGTTGGTGAAACACGGTCAGCTGTACTGTCAGGGTGTTTTCTGTACTACACTGGTCAATATTATACACAGTGCGGCGTTCATTTGAACCAAAATGAATACGCCAGGCCGCAGGCTCTATTGCAGTATTCTGTTCACAAAGCAATGGTACGCCTAATATTGCTCTTCTGTTATTTCTGCTGTTACTATTACTGTGGTGATAGTCTCCAAATCGCATATCCTAATGGTGACTGTTGCTTGACCTACACACTGTTACTTTCCTATCCTGTTGTCAATTTAATAAAATGCTTTGTAGGGTTGATATCTGCTTTGTTTATGAACTGTTGTTGCAAATATTATGTGAAGCGGCGGTATGTATCTATTTGTGCGTGACATGATTTGTTGTTAACAATGTAGGAATGTGTATGAATTTGACCATTACTCCACTCACCTGATTAATCAAGTGCTTGCTGGGGTGTCATATCTGGTTGTTGTTGCAGAATTGGGGCGTCAGATTCATCTGGACTCCTTACCCTCGCTTCCTGTTTCCCTGCTGTGACTTGACAAGTCCTTAATAGCCATCAAGGTGCAGATTGTTGGAGCATTGACTGTGCCAATGGTATGCTTCTGCAGGTCGGCAGTAGCAGCAGGAATGCTGTGGTCTCCCTGTCACTTCCTGTCGGATATCTTGATTTGTGGAAGTGAGCAGGACACTGTTCTACTTGTCAAACCCGGTATTCCGTTCACTGTTTACACTGTTGTTACCACTCGGAAATTTGGATGCTGGTTGTCCAAATTGCGATTTGTTGAAAGTTTTCTGTTGTACACTGTCCCGTGTGTTGCTGTCCTCTTGTGGCCGGTGCCACCATCGTGTGGCATAATTCTCATGGCACAGTTGTCATGGGCTTTGTCCCAGGATGATTGCGATTCTCATAAGTTCTTCCATGGTGCCATTTAGCAGCGGTACTACTGATGTGCGATATTATGGCAGGACTGCATCTGTCCATACCTCCATCACTTCCCTCTTCAGTAGGTGCAGGTGAAAATGCTTTACCAAGTGCACTTTGTGTGTGATGAACATACCGGTAATATTTGTGGATAGGGCGTGACAGGTATTAGTGGTTGAGGTGCTGGGGTCAGGGTGGGTTGTTGTGGAATGAACTGTACCTCCTCGTTGCTAGCGCTGTGAACTCTCATATGTGTATTATTTACAGGCACCTGTTGCCCAGTGCCCTCCTGTTTTGTGCAGTTGTCACACAAAAATCTGGCTCCCTGAACCGTCACTTTCTCTTGCTCTGTCTGACACTTCTTGGGTACTGGTGCTTTACAGTTACAGCATTTGTAACTTCCTCCCCTTGCCTCTCCCGTGTATGTCGTCCATTAACATGCCGCGAATTGCTTGCGGAACTCGGTAAAAATCTCCCCCCATTTGAATGATGCTGTTGGTTTCTGTTGTAAGTTTTTGCTACAATTTTTGAACATTAATTTTTCCACGTTTGTTCTCTCTGCTTCTCTTTCATTGAGACATTCCCGGTGACACTGTATCTCACACTGTGCACAGGTGGGAGTCTGTGTATTATCTCCTGTGCAGAACAGACTGCTGCACCAGTTTTCTTCCGTTAGTGCTGTAAAAATTTCCTGATTTTGATTTTCCGAAATGTTGGTTTCCCATTTCACTGTTTACTCGCGGATGTCTGCGACATAGTTGCTCGCTGGGCTGGTTTTACTGCGGCAGCAGTAGTTGTCATTACCATACTCAAACTTGGGCCAAAAGTCTTGTGGTCTGAGGTTTAAAAAGTGTGGGCAGAGGAGAGCTGGTGCACCTTCCTCTGTTCGGCCAGCCATGGTTTTATAGTTGTTGTAAACCTTGCAAATGTGTGGAGCGAAGAGTGCTGAAGTGCGGTGTACTTGGAGTGCAGCTGTACTGCCCAAGGCGATGCTGGCCCAACATATGTCAGGTGCTCCAATGACCGCCGGTTGTGTAGCGAGCGGATGGTGCGGAGGGAAGAGAGTTTTCGTTTCTCCTTCCCACCTTCTTCCCCTCCTCGTGGAACGGTGCTACATGGGCGGAGGGGTGGATGGTGATGTGTGTGCAAGTCCCTTTGTCTTCCTGGTGTTCTGGAGTGGTGAGAGGGGCCATACTGTACCACTCAAAAAATGGCTGATCCGCCAGCCACATGCTCGCTTCTTGCGATAATGGCTGGCAATCACTGCTCTTCCCAAGCTTTCCAAATAGCCACATGCTCGCCTTTCCCGATGTCTTGCAGGTGCCTGGAGGGCATCCCGATGATGTGAGCATACCATTGCAGTTCTTGTTGCCTTATCCATTGTGGGTAGTGGGAAAACTGTGTGAAAATGTTCAGGAGAAGAATTGAAATTTGGTGAAGTTTTGTAGGGAGATTTTGCAGAGTGATTTTGCAGGTTTCTGGTGTCCAGGAGATTGTAAATGAAGGATAGGCCATAAAGTTGGGTGATATTTTGATGTCATTCAAGTGCTTGGAGTATCTTGAGATGTGGTTCATGGATGGTGGTCCATGAGCCAAAATTAAAATTTGGAAAAGTTAGAGGTTTGAGGAGTGAATGTGTCTGGGTGAGGTAAATTTTATGAGGTATTTTACCCGGGGAGCCAGGCACTACCAGACTTAGTGCCGTAAAGTGGTAGAGCATACTTTTTCACTGCACCGTGTCGTCAATGGCCAAATGAAGCTATCCTTCCATGCTGCTGCACTCCTCTGATGAATCTTGATGAACTGTGTGTGTATTAGGTGGTGGATTATTAAGGGCATCCAATCCCCTATGCTACATTACACTGCAATACTTGCAAACAAAATATGAAAGTTCCAATACAGATCCAAATTGGCAGGAAATTGTAAGATCCCATGCCCTAAAATGCCTTGCTGCTTACCTGAATAAAACACCCGAATTACATAGTGTTATTTATTAGGTACTTTCTGAACGTGCCCCAAGGGCAACACTTAAGAAATTACGATCTGGACAAGTACTGGTCGGCGGCAGTTAAACTGCAGAATATTGGTGCGAAGTCCAGGTGCAGAAATTAAGCTTCCCCGGGCAATTCAAGCACTGGGGAAGTGTGAGACTGTTTCTTGGGCAGCTTACAGAAAAGGTTCTTGAATAAATTAAATATTACAGTAAAAATGGTTGATGCTAAAGATGCATGATGCCGGCCGTTTAACCGAACGTTACACAACCGACCTCTCTCAGCTCTCGGCATCTACTACTCTCCCAACATGGTGTGCTCAGGTGTTGCCGCCAAAGCGCACTATGTGGAACTACTTTATTGCAGCATGCACGTTCAAAACTATGCAAAACACTGATACACTTGCAATAACCTGCTTAAAAATGCAATAACATAACAACAAACTTAATACTCTGCAAAAATACATGAAATGAGATGTAGGTGATGACACGTGAATGTGTGCACTGACAAAATGATTGCAAAAACACTTAGAAATAACAATAGGGCTTTAGAAGTATGATTAAGTGTGTCCTTCCTTGACAATGTTATGGTTTGTCACTTCTCTAGCCCTTTATATGCATTGTCTTAGAAATAATAATACATGTGGTACTATTTCCTGGTATAACTGCGCTCCATGCACATGGCTGGAAGGCCACTGCCCTACCATTCTGTTGCGGTGTACCTGTAAGATACCCTTACACTGCACAACACTATACTGTCTTGCACTTGTGTCATGTAGTTTACCGACGTGCTACCACACT
Organism: Dryococelus australis; assembly: GCA_029891345.1. Taxonomy (NCBI): domain Eukaryota; kingdom Metazoa; phylum Arthropoda; class Insecta; order Phasmatodea; family Phasmatidae; genus Dryococelus; species Dryococelus australis. The sequence continues at coordinate 227,664,724 of CM056995.1, forward strand.
TGGTAGTGTCTTTCCTTGCTGCAGATGGAAATGACGGTTGGCAAACGGTTTAAGGGCCGGGAGCTCGACTCATGTCAAAGCATTACATATTAATTAGAGGAAGCATAAAAATATGTCAAAAATATTTGTTTATTAAATAGTGTTCTTACCTCAAACCCCATCTACATAATTTTTGCTAAACATATTGTAGAAAAACAGTTCAATGTTGGGTCAAGGAGATTGTTTGTGCGCAGCCGGCGAGATCGGTCTGCCTCATCTTTAGTTTATGATCGCCAGTGAGGCAATTATTCAGATACCACATCACCAATGGCATAAATTAAACCAAACGTCAACATTAGCGCTACTTAAAATGAAATTTTATTAAGCTTGTGAATCATAAAAGACCATGTTTCCAGTTAGTTATGAAGTTCTATAGGTTATTTGTGATTATTGCAATTATTTCGTTTTAAACGTAGAAAAAAGGAAAAAAATTCTGTATAAAATGCAACACTTTTGTCTATTACACGAGTGATCCTATATAAATAGCATCTGTGAGTGTGCGAAAAAAAACCATTACACGATAAAGTAAATTTTACATGAAAACGTTGGTCATTAATTATGAGAGGCAAAAGAAATGTTTAGTAAATAAATGGCAATGGCCAGCGGTAAACTTATAAGAATTTTAAAGAGGACCGGGAATATTGTGAGCTATGAATTAATGCCAAAATGTCTTAGCAATGTAACACAATACCAGGTTAGTATTCTTGTTAGGTTTTTGAAATGAATAGTGTTGTAACAGTTTTTATTGCCTTTAATTATTGGTTATGCTGTGATATAACCCCTTACATTTATACACAACTATGTAGTTTACGCATACGTCCTAAGTGTCGTATCATTCTAGGCGTAGTGAGATATTTAATATTACTCCTGTTTCCCTAATACTTGCATTCTGCCACTGCTCCATATCCACTTGTTTTCACTTTCTTTGGATCTCAATACCTTGTTAAGAGCTTGTGAACACAGAAGACCCTGTTAAGACATGCGCATGCTGGGTCCAGTTGTCTATTCCAGTTTTCATTTGGTGTGATAGTTTTTGCTTCTGTTTACGAGGAGTGTCTAGTGGTGGCTAGTATAGGTTTACCTCTTATTGTGTATTGTGGTGGATGCTGCCATCTTTTATTCGTATCCAAATTAATAAAGAGATGCAGATAGCTCTTTCCGTGTACCAGCTGTTGAGAAGTGCAACCTCTCATCTGTAGATGGCTAGTTGGCTTACGGTTTATTCCACGCTAAGTGGTCTAAAATTGAAAGAAGTCCCCACCACTGTATCGCAGATTTTGTTTATAATTTTACAACAGGATGACCAAAATAATTTAAGAAATTTCCGAAGATTTTAAACCCCTAATTAGTATAGTTTCTGATCTAGCCTCCTTTGACTAAAGGGAGGTCGATAATACAATGCATTATGATGACGTACATGGCATTTTTAACTTGTGATAAAATTAATAATATTGCATATAATGTGCTTAATTGAGGCATTTCTGCACAACATTTTGCGTAGATTACAGATATGCTAGATTTAAGATGATAGATATAAAATTCTGCTCAAAAATTTGACTAAAAGTGGGTTGAAAAATTCATCATAGAATTTTTCAATGTATTTTGATAAATTTTCTGGCTGTAACAGCTCCCAAACAAAATGAGATACGTGCTTAAAATTTTTGCCACATATTATCCATGCATGTAAGAGTAAACCGTCAAATTTATAGTACTATGTGACTAATAGCTTTTTCACAATGAGATATCGATACAGTGTACCAAATTGGCCCATATTCAATGCCAGTTATAAAAAAAGAGTCTGCCCGAAACAGATGTTATGTCCCGTAATTTTAAAGAGCAAGTTTTACTGTACAAGTTTCGTGCACTGTTTTTTTGCAATGCCTTATTTATAAAATTTTAAATTAAATTTAAATTGAGAAGTATTTGTGTGCATGGTTGATAAGTACAAATGTATGAAAATATGAAATACGTATCTAACCAACCTGTTTTGAAGTGTTTCATAGTAGATTTACCACTGCTGGTTATGAATTACCTAACATGTCCCACTCTATCACCATCTGAAAACCACTAAACACACCCTAGTTGGATTCCTTTAGTACGTAACTTGAGTATAGGTCTTTTTGTAGATATCATGCCTTAGTTCTCTGAAACTACTTAAACTTTCTTGAAGATTCACTTATTTGGCACTGCATAGTTCCAGGCAAACAGAATTGACGACCAGAAGATGTCACTGATTGAGCTGGGATAACGTTAATGATACACTGTTCCGGAACCCAACGAGTGTCACTTCTTGGAGGCCAGTGAAATGAACGAGCTGGGCCATGAGGATGCATGAAACTTAATAAAGTATCTTTTTGTTCAATAGACACTTTGCACACATTTCCAATCCACCACTAATTATTGTAAATATACGCAACATATTGCCCTGGCTGGAGGTCTGCTACTAAAACTCCTGTTATGTCACCAGCTTTAATTTTGGCTAAGAATGATGTTATGTCATTTGAAACTCTGCTCACTAATTGTTGTTTCACAAATGGGCACAAAGTGATGATTTTCTCGTGTTCCTGCTAAAATATGTCCATGCTGGAACTGCTCTTCTTTCAAGACCTTTTCTTGTTCAATTTGTTCTTTGCTGAAAAAAGCAAATTTAATTCCATTAATATTTTCATTGCAGAAATCATTAAGATCTTTAGGTTTGAGAATTTGATTTTCAATTGGACGCTGAAGGCATGCTCTAGCTGCTAGTCATTTGGCAGCATTCATCCCAAAATCCTTTTCGTGGTGGCACAAATTGATAAAATTCTAGAAATTTTGATACTGAAATGCATCATATCCACCAAAGTAGTGGATATGGTGTACTTGAGCTAATTTTTGTCTTGTAAGTATTTGATAAACTCTTTGATGAAAATGTGCACAGTAATTGTGTCATGTCGCAGATTGTCAGTTCGTCTTCCTTAAGACAATTTTTCAATTGTAAACTTCGATGTTTTGGTATGTAGTGATGGCATGATAAATTCTAAATTTTAGTTACAGCTTCTTGAATAAATTCTTCTGTGGGCAGCTGCTTGGTTTCTATTGTATCTCTTATCAGTATGAATCCACTGTTAGTACTCTTATCAATTTTTCTGGATCACAGTCTTCAATATAACTGACAATTGTTGATTCCACACCTTCTGGTCCAGGGCATTGTTCACAGCGATGAAGCATACATTCCTTGGCTTCCAGACTGCAAACCGCCTTGCTAAGAAATTCTTTATAATCTTTAATTGCTATTGCACTGAGCATAAGTTTTATGTTCTGATGTAGTGTGCAAACACAAACTTCATGTATTCCAGCAGATCCGACACCTATGCACCACTTTGGTCTGAGTTCACAGTATTTTGAAAATTCAATTTCAGGACCATTTTGATTGTGATAGTGTATGTACATTTCTCGCAAATTAAAGCAGCAACCTCTTCTGTTTGTAAGTTTTTATTCCTGAAATTCTCACAGGGATGCTGACCTTTAAGTGCACAATCTAATGAATTCATCATCTTCAATAAAGTCTTGCGCCTTAATAAACACTTCTAGTGAGAGTTTTCTTCCTTTTCGATTTGCAGGGTGAGCTAAAATTCCTTTTTCTGCCTTCAACTTCCGAGCATGCTTCACAATTTGTTCAGAAACACAAAACTCTGCAGCTGTTTTTGTAAAGGTTCAACTTCGCGGGGCTAAGGTTAATAATTCAATTTTTTCTTTGTGATTGGATTCTTTTATTTTACCTTTTAGGTCTTCAAGGAAGTACTTGAAGTCAACACAATTTTCACAGTGTTTGCTTGAACTAGGCTGTTCGGTTTTCAAATGAACACCCATAACAGTGGCAATTTTATTTTTGATTACATTGTGAGTTTTTGTAATCTTATGTTTTGCATAGCTTTTCTTATCGCTAACACTAAATTTTCTTTTCAGTGGTGAGATGCCAATTGACGATACGCTGCTGTTTACCACTGTTACAAATTCTTCGTCAAATTCAGAATAAATAAGTTTTTGTTCCAACTTATTAGTTAATGCAGTCTTGCAGGAAGGGCACAGCTTCTGGCCTGTTAATATGTCATTAACAATTTTTTTTCTTAACCAAGGAACAAACTTTGTCAGATGTTTCTGCATCAGTAGCTCTAATTCCTGTCTTTACGTTATGGTCAATCTTGCCAAATGGATTACAACATTTATTTTACAAAGCCTTATATTTTGTGAGGAAAATTGTCTCATGATGTAGGCAAATTCTGAAATGCTGACCCAGCTTAGCTCCTGAGCATCTGGCAAATAGTGTCTGTTCACAGGCTGTGAAGTCTTCATACATTTTTAATGCCATCATTTTTGCGTGGAAAATGATATGGCATTTAGATGAATGCAGAACTTGTACAATTGAACAGGGTGGTAAAAGTACATCTGTAATTTAAAAACCACAGAATCTCAATCTATTTTTTCCTTTGATACATTAGATACACAGTCAAATTAGACAAAGCAATAGCTTTGTGGTTAGGATATACACAGGTATAGGTTAGACAAAATCTTTATCAACTGTCAGTCAAATTCACATGTAAAAAATCAATGTAAATACCTGAAAAATAGAAATTGTGGAAACTAACCAATAAACTTGCACTGCATTCACAGGACAATATGCAGAAGACTAAGTAAAACATCTAAGTTTAACTGATTTTCCAACACTAGAAAATATAACACAATTCAACAGTGCCCTGAAACAAAAGCATGTAAGGTAAACAAACAATATGATGATGAATGTGGCTAAAATTGGTATGGTTATCTTTTTTCATTGAAATACATAATGAATTAACATATATTCATTCATTAAGTCCAAAGAAAAAAGTTGGATGAAAGAAATAAGTCAGGATGTTAAAAAATGAATATGAATTATTTTGATGCTTTGTTAAAAAAATGTTTGAGGTTAGGTAGTCCACGCCTCTACCATTTAGTACTTCAATATGTGTAACAATGGAAACTTGACAGTAAACATGATAAAAATGGCCCACAAAATATTTTATGTAACATGTTTGGAAATGCTACACCTTACGAATATGTCATAATTTTAGGTCTGTTTAGAACCTTTTAGTTAAACCATTGCAAACAAAGTAAGAATTAATCATAAACAGAAAAACTTGCTCTTTCAAATGATGAGGAATAACATCTGTTTCAGGCAGACTCTTTTTTTATAACTGGCGTTGAAAACGGGTCAATTTAATACACTGTCTCACAGGTCTCACATTTGAAGCAACATTGTGAAAAAACCATTAGTCACAGAGTGCTCTAACTTATATGACTTCTTGTGCAATGTATGTATAATACATGGCTAAAATTTTATGCATGTATCTCTTTTTAATTGGGAGCTGTTGCAGTGAAAAAACTGATCAGAATACAATCAAACACTCTATGATGAACTTTGCAACTGACTTTGAGTCACATTGTTATGCAGAATTTTGTATCTATCATAATGAAACTAGCATATCTGTAATCTGTGCAAAAATTTGTGCTGGAATGCTTAACATAAGCACTACCTGTCAAATATTTTAAATTTTATTACTTGTTAAAATGCCGCATAATTCACCGTAATGGATATTATTGCTAACCTCCCTTTACCAGCATGAGTCTAGATCAAAAACTAAACAAATTAGGGATCTAAAATCTTGGGAAATTTCCTCTAATAACTGTTTGATTCTATCTGCAAAATTTTAACGAATTCTGAATCTTGATGGTGGGGAACATTAGTCCACTTAGCGTGGAATGACCCTTACTTGTAAATTTGTACTGTTACATGCAGCCACTTGACCTTCATGCCCTGCCCTCTTCGGGTGGTCTTCCCCAGAATGGCATCACCGGTACCCAGAGGAGCGGAGGCAGAGCAGGCCATGATAACGCTAACAGTACTGATGTCACTCACATCTCTGGAATTTTAGGGGGCACAGTGGTGTAGTGGTTAGACCACTTACCTCCCACTGGGCTAACCGGGACGATTCCTGGTAGGGTCATTCCCAAATTTTCTCATGTGGGAATTCTGCCAGACAATGCTATTGGTCGGTGGTTTTACTCTGTGATCTTCTGTTTCATTGTGGCGTTGCTCCATACTTGCCTCACTTCACTCGCTTCGGCTCTCAAGACCTTGATGTTAAGAGCCACCCAAATCTCTTCACTCATTCCACATTTTTTTATGGTACCATTGGGACTTCTGGCACTTATTACAATGCACTGGCTGTAATTATTAAGTATTAGGCTATCTAAGCCATTCACTCTCATTTACCGATAAATTATGACTTACAATTTTGCTAGAAGGAGTTCATGGTTAACAGCATAAAATGTTTGCTAAAAATCTACTACTTAGAAATAACAGTGTTATCTTTCGGTGCTTATATCTAGATGAATATAATCAGTAATATCAATTATAGCAATACGTATGCTGTGAAGAGGACAAAATACAGACTGGTATCAACCCATGTTAAATTGGTTAATGTGTGAAAAATGTGTCTATGTACCACATTTTCAATCACTTTTAATACCACCAGTAAAATACTAATTGGATGGTTGTCTTTTTCAGTGGTTTGGTGTGGGGTTTTTATTATTGTTAGCACCTGCACTTGCATCAAATGTACTGGGTATTACTCAGGATGAAGCAGTGTGAGTATGGAGCAGCACAGCGCAGGCAGGGGTAACAGAAGATCCCCGAGAAAACCATCAGATCAATGGCATTGTTCAGCAAAATTCCCATGTGCAAAAATCCGGGAGTCAAACCCAGTTTGCCCAGTGGGAGGCAAGCATTCTGGCTGCTGCATCACTGTGGCCCCATGAACAGTAAGGAAGTTGTGTTAATGTAGAAGGATATCTTGTTTAAAGTCCACCAAACAGCAGCCATTAAGCCATTATTTAGAGCCTTCCCCCTCCTCTATCCCAATGAGCATGGTGATCAAAATACACTAATTCTCTGCTGGTAATCTCAGGATAATAAAATTTGGTTACACCTTGAACACGCACACAAGTGGACACTCATGCACCTTCAATATCCTTCCACATCGCTCTGATACCCTAGCACTCAGACATGCCCATTGTTCAGTAGGCTGGGTCAACGCCCTTGGAAAATATATGAATGAGCTGCCGCCCTAGAACTTGTTCTCTTGCTAGCATTTTACATTTGGCAGTATGGTGGTCACCAAGTTCTTTGAGATGTTTTATCACCCTGCGGGAATCCCCTCATACCAGAGTGAGAGACCGGACATGAGAGTGGAACGGAGTTAAGACAGACAACTTGTTACCTTTACGACACTGCTGGTAATATTTGAAGTTAATGGGCTCCATCTTTGGAACCCTTTCGTATTTACTCAGCAGCTCATTGGAGTCTTACTACACCAAGAGATTTCAGCCACTTGTAACACCCTCAGGTCTGTCAGTTTGGAGAAAAGATACAGGTAATGAACTGCCTATCATAATAAATTTGATTTACCATGCCGCAGAGATGTTAAACTATATTTGTTCATTAATTTGTCTTGTTTCACAGTTTTCAGAAATTAATCTTCAAGACTTACCTATTTGTATGTTTCGTGGTAGGGGGTGTTAAATTTATTTTTTGGATTACATCACAAAAAAATAAATCAGATAACTCTAGAAATGATAACACATAAATAAAAGTTATTTAAGAAGACAATGTATGAATATGAGCCCTGGTGGTTTTAGGGTTCTGCCAAAACATAATAATGAAAACCAAAAATATATAAATATTTAACCTTTTTTTTTTTTCTATAAACTGTGTATACACAACAGTTAGTATTTTTACACAACTCCCAGATCTGGGTTTTCATCACTCCTGTCTACTTGCTTACCAGTATTATTATGTACATTGTTAGGTCTACGGTATTTATTGTCAAAACCATTGTCGTAAATCACGAACATATTTCCTGTCACCAAACTTTATGTTATATGGCAGTGAATCATGGAAAAGCAAAAAAAAATAACAGGGGAAAGGGAGGAAAAAAGAAAGTTTGGAATGATTTATGTTTTTAAAAAAATGTATTAATGAAGGAAGATGCACCCGGAGAGCATCAAGTTGAACGCCATCTTCAAACAGTTCTGCTAAAGAAGAATACAGTGATAATAGAGCTACATTCCTTTTTCTTCTCAAACCGCTGAGGTTACTGATATGCAGAAGAATGCCAGCAATCCGTCAGTGGTCTCGGTGGGGGAACACACGTCAGCAGTGACAGTAGTAGAAATAAATGCTATCATGTCATTAGCTACAAATTTATTTTCCAGTGATAAGGAGAAAAATTTGTATAAATAATAGTCTGTGCTTTTTAATTCAGAAGTAAATAATTGAATACTAACCCAATCATGCTCTCTTTGCATCCTCTACTGTTAACAGCAAAGTTTCAGTTGTATGGTTAGAATTATCATTTGCCACCACCATGTCCGGTCGTCTGCTATTGTTGAGTGCATAACCTGTCCTCCTGCACGTCCGTGATCTCAGCAGGTAGTGTAGATGCCAACACAGATACCAAAACCCATCTCATCAGTAACTTGGCAACACCAGTAAATTAAGGAACAGTAGTCAGTAATCATAGCCGCTGACTGTGAAAAAAAATGTAGCCCAGGCCTGACTCAGTAAAGCCGTACATATTGGCTATTTACTGTAAAATGAGCACTTTGAAAGCCCTCTCTGTGATGTATTAATGAATAAATATATTGTATTTTAGCCTCAGACTCACTGTGTTTATTACATTACATGCCAATATTTATTTAAAAAGGTTGTTAAAGGATAAAAAGCAGCTGATAGTAAAAAGTATCTAGAGCCTCAGATGTGCTCACTTTACTGTGAACAGCCTATACTACTGACCATAAGTGTTGTACAGTCTCATGTAAATAGCTTAATCCTGTTGAGGCCAGTATGTTTGAAATAACTTGCATCATTGTTAGTACCTACTGCTTCTGGTTGTTCTCCTAGCTGTATGCTGTCTCTTTTTAACACTCAATTAATGCCACCCACAAGTATGGTATGTTTCCCTTTATTAAAATGAAATAGTGTGGGACTTTATTAAATTTGTTAAATAAATAATTGTATAAAGGTCTAGTGTAATGAAGAAAAAAAACAGGAAACATTTCTTGCCAAGAATGTGAAGTGATTAGTCATATCACCCTTCAAGTTGTGCTAAGTACATTCATTTGAAGCCACAGGTGTTCACATTTTGTGTTCTTGAGTCATTAAGTAAGGTTGTAACTATCTCATGTTAAAAAATTTTTAAGCAATTAAAAATAGTTTTTTACTTTTAAATGTAAGTTGCTTGAGTATACTTTGAATAATTTTTTTAAACTAAAGAGATGATGTCGGGTTTAAAAATGTTTAGTAAGGTACATTTTTTATATTATGTTTTGCTGTATTATTAATGGGAGTAAAATTGTTTGTAAGAAACCTTTCTTGCTGGATTCTAACTCATCTATGTGAAAGGGAGAATGTGAAAGAATTTAGAAAGAGTGATGGTGGGGTAGAAGAATGAGTGGGTGGAGGGAGAATACATGGTAGGGAGAGGAGAATTTATATAGTAATTAATTGTTAGTTTAGCCATCCCTCTATATAGAACTTAACAGGATAATTATGACATTTGTGCTGAGTAATTTAATGAAACTTCATTGTATGGCCTGGAACACTCCTCCCTATATTACTTCTTGTGGTTGTCCTGTTAAATATAAATGTTGTCTTACAGACAGAATAATGTTATATATTTGTATATGCTGAGAGACTACAATAAACCAGAGCTAGTGTATATAAGGTATGTCTGAAAATATAGAAATATTTTCACTTATTTTATTAGTTTGACTGTGTGTACTGATGTTTTTCCAGAATGGGTTACAATATAGTACAAAAGCTACTGCTGAAGACAATAATAGCAAGATGCTGCAGGATAAGACAATCTTAAGGCAGGAGAAAAGTAGTAAAGCAATGCGAGCCTATTTGGAAAGAGCTAGTAAACATGGTAAGGCTCTTTTTAAGTGCAGTATATTTACTAGTAATTTGTCTATGGGTCTTTAGTTGTATGAAGTTGTGTTCCCGTTAGTTTGCATGTGCTTGCAGTGTTTGGGGATTATGTTTTCTCATCAACCTCACTGGTGGTGCAGTAGGTATACATCCTTTCAGAGCAGTAACTCTTGCCTGATGAGTGACCAGCAGTGTTTCCTAATGTGACAAATGTTTCAACCTAGCAAGGTGAGGTGGCAAATCTCTGGACTCTTATTCAGAAGGACGCTTGCTTGATTTCCGGTCCAGCTATCCTGATTTCAGTTTTCCATAGTGTCCAAAAATTACTTTAGATGATTGCTGGGATAGTTTCGTACCACAGGCTGTGACTGATTCCTTCCGTATCCCTGCTCAGAACAACTTGCTCCACCACAAATGACCTCGCTGTTGACAAGATATTAAGCTCTACCTGCCTACCTACGAATGTTTTGATTGCTGCTTTCGCATACTTAGTAGCCCTTGTTCTATCTGCAGTTAACCTTTGAACATTATAGGGTTCAACTTTGTTATTTGTAACGAGAATTATGGGGAACCTCAGCTCCTATTACCCTCAGATGTTTTACAGACTTATAAAGCTTTCTTGGTATTAAATTATTTTTATGTGGGATGTATGGAAACTACATGTTTGAGTTAAGTTGAAGGAAGGTGTAGTGAAGATATGAAGTTGCTTAAATTTCACTGAGTGCATCATAAAATACTGACCAGTAGGGGAGAGATTTGGGTGATGTTTGACAGCTTAGGTCTTAGGCACCAGTGAGTGTGAAGTGATGTGAAGATGAATCAGTGATAAGATGCAATGGTAGGAGAAAAGGAAGCACTTGGCCAATTCAGTTCGCTATGGTGGGAGGTGAGTAGTTTGATCACATCACATGTGCAAGCAATTATGCAGAATTATAAGTAATTCCTGAGGACTTGAGATGTACTAAGCCGTTCCACAGGATTTGCCTGGTGGTGCAGTGAAAGTATTTTTTCTGTACTGGATGTAACTTGTAACGTGCCTTTGTGAATTTTGGTATCTACCCAGCTTGGGAACCAGAATTCACCAGGTTGCAGTGATTGGTCTTGTTCTCATCAGTTGGCTTGGGATTCACCTGTTGTTAGTTCATGTGCCCCTACTGCCAGTCCTGAAATAGGTGGAATGGATTGGGTCCTGTGAAGGTGGCTGTCATAATCTGAGTTGAAGCAGTGGCCCAGTTGTGGCCAGTTCAAAGAATGTAGTCAAGATGAGCATGTGGTGAGTGGTGTAGGTGAGGCACCTTGAGATCCTTGAAGGTGGACATATATGGATAGTTGAGTTGAGCTGAGAGGTTAGGTCTGCACTTAACACTGAGGTCTTGAGCACTGATGAGTTTGAAATGAGGTGGAGATGGAGCAGGAGTGGAATGCAAGGGCAGAGGAAACAGAAGAGCCCCAAGAAACCTGTTTCCCACATGCAAAATTCTGGATATCCTTGCCAGGAATTGAATCCAGTTCATTGTAGTGAAAGACAAGTAGTCCAACTTCTACATCACTACAGCTCCATTATGGGTATTGTTTGTTGAAATGTGAACCCTCCATCCGCCCCAGTTATGATTTTAGGATGGGGCATAAATTTTGTTATGAAAGCAGGTGCATTTTCCCTACCCTTGATGTAGAAATTTGGGACTGTGTGCTTAATCCTTCAGATACATGCAATCATTTTTACCAGCCTTTAGTGTTCTTACTAGGAGGGATGTACCAGCCATGTCCCACATGCTGTTAGCCATAGTAGTCATCCATACTTTTCAGACTTTTGTTTTGAACTTATGGAAATTAATCTAACCCATGGTGAACTGACACATTGCTGCTTCTCAAACATACCCTGTTTGATGAGCTCAGGTCAGGTACAGGAGAAAGTTCACAAACTTTTTGCAAAAGAGAAAATTCAGTGGTTCTTAATGATTTTATCTCGTGTTTTTTGTGACTGCTGTCTCACCTAACTCTGTGACAATTCCCTGTCTAATGGTGTGGTTTTTGGCAAGCCCTGCACTACCAGGTGTGGTGTAACTATCAGGTCCTTGGGGTGAGTGTTGACACAACTAAGGCTGGTTATGTGCACATGCTTTTAAAATGGCTTGCTGAAGGCTACAGCTGAGTGGTGACAAGGATAATGTGAATTAAACATTCTAAAACTTGAAACTATGTACTCGTAAGAATCATGCTTGCCATCGTTTTATATACTGATGACCAGAGCAAGAGAGCAGAGGAGAAAATTGCTGGCGACACTTGGCAGTGAGTCCCAGTAAGCCATGGGGTGTTGGAGGCTTATTTCATTTTGCTAAGTAGTTAAGATTTTCTGATAACACCAGTATAGGAGACCAAAACTCAGATCTAGTTATCTTGTTTTCCGGCAGCCCTTCACTATAGTGTGGTTGTGGAGTCCATGTTTTTAATGAATCAGTTTTCCAATGTAAAATATGTATAACAAATTTAATAAACAAATTAAGATTGATGTTGTTACAGGTCAGAGTAGCATACTACCTACTAAATGGTCTGTGTGATGTGCATAGGTTTCATAAAAGTTTGTTTTTTTCCAGAAAAGTTTGTTTTTTTTTTCATGCAGACAAACAATGTTTTCATTAGGTTTTTCTGAAGTTTCTGTGCATAGGCAAAAAAGTTATGAAGCGGTTTTTATTAGTTCCTTGTTTAAAAAATGTTTTGAAAGTTCCTATTTGTGTGTGTTTTTGTATAGTAGAAATGACCACACGGTAACATAGATTTAGAATAGAGGGTGAGTTATATTACGATTTAATCAGTGCATGTTATAATGTCAGAATTTTTAATATTGCAGATGAGTTTCTAAAGCAACAACTGATAGATTATAACATTGGCAAACGACACTTGGCCAACATGATGGGTGAAGATCCTGAAACGTTTACTCAAGAGGACATTGATGTAAGTTTTTGAGTAATATGCAGTTCGATATTGGGTTCATTTTGTTATTTAATTATTTTTGTTGTTCTTTTTTGATGTATGAGTTACATTTTGAAAGTTCATTTTGTTCACATCATCCTAACTTTTTGTGCATTTTCAAATATTTATGTAGCCCATGTCAATGCACCAAGGTTCTTGGGATGGATGATGTTTTAATACATACAGTATTCATGTCATTCAGTGGCAGCTCGTGAATCTGAAAGTAAGTGAATTGCCATGAGCAAACAGTGGGAATAGAATTGGGAGTTTATTGAGTTGGGACGGGGTTACTCCCAGAAGTTTCAGTTAGGTATGCAAAATGTGTTAATTAAATCACTTTTCCCCATAACAAACAGTGTTAGCAGCAGAATTTAAACTTTCCAATTTTGTAGACACACCTACATTTGCATAGTATCTTTAAAATGTTGCATTGTAGAAAAGTACAGGATGAAAATTGTTGCCAACTAAATTACAAACATTAAATGTTTCTACAAAACTTTTTTTTTGCTTCAAACAGTTTCAAGTACATCCAGAGATAACTATTTCATGCCAAATTTTCGTAACTGTTTTAAAACTTTATAAAATTTTATGTTTTACAATTCAGTAATTTTTACATCTCCTTGCACTAGCAAGTCTTTCAGGTCATTGCTCTTCCACTGATTAAAGGGCATTTCTGAATTGTTAAACACAATATTGTTTACTGGATTCATATTTCACACAGTTAATTACATAGTAATAAACCGATAATATGCCACATCAATGCAGGTGGATTACTGGTCAGATTTTACTTATGCAATTTGTTATTGGTTCACAAGTAATGTAATTCTACATAAGAATAGTCCTAGAGTAGAAATTATATTATATTTATCAGTTTATAGGTGGTCTGTGTGTGATGCAACAGGCCTTTACATAAAGTAAATCACATATGCCCTCAGTAGGTATAGCAACACCATCCAATAATTTATTTAAAACAGTCTATTTCATATTTTTGCATTTTAAATAAATTCCCGTATACTTTTTCAATTTTTAAAAATGTAATCTTGTACTGTTCTTCACCCAAAATGGGTAAGCATTATGCACCTGTTCTTGATCAAAGAAAATGCCACAAGTAATTGTTTACTATAAAATGTTTGGCTATATTTTTAATTCAAATGGTAGGTGTAAGTTGCTAGAAAAAGAAGTTTGTTAAAATGTCATATAAAGTACAGCAATATATTAAATGCATACATGATTAAAAGTAATGCAATAACAGAATTTAGTGGGTTTGATGGCTAGATACACCAATATTATTCTGCATCTGTAACTACAGTATTAATGTCGTTAATACAATATCAAAATATAACTGTTTTTCAAGACTCTTGAAGTTAAATTTTCAAAACTGTTTTCTTGAAAACAATCATGAGTGAAGTATATATTTATACAATTTCATCTTCTTCCTTCCCTTCACAGTCTGCAGAAACAAAGCAAACGAACCACTCCAAAGAACTTCTCCAACCATAGTGTCTTTCCTGTTACCACAGTTGTGTCAGGTTTGTTTCATGGTTTTCTGTGCAGGCATTTTCGCTTAATTTCTAACTTTCCACAGTACGGTACAGTCTACCGTTCGTTTTCTGGTGTGACTGTTTTTCATGTTGATGTTCCATTCGATTCTTGCAGTTCAGTGATTATTTGCCGTACTTGTTATTCCTCATTTATCTATTCTATATGTCACTACCAACCTGTGACCATATGTTGATTAGTGTTGATGGTGTACTGTACCCACTTGCAGAATAATTGATGCTGAGAAAATAAATAACACCTATCAGCTATGAAGTGACTTACATGTAATGTTGTTCTGACACAACAAACCAGGAGCAATGCAGTATTTTCCTTATTACGTCTTTTCACATAATGTGAGTTTTATTGACACAGAAAGAATCACTTCTGTCACACACTCGGATCAGTTTTCCTGTGGGTGATTTACAGTGATCAAGACTATTACAAAACAGTTATCCCTGGGGAAGAACCATGACATTAATCTGTGGGTAAACTGCTGTTATTAGCTGAAACACAGCTGCTAGAAAACTATCTGAAGTTGCCTATCTCTTTACTAGTTAAATCAATACCAGGGGCCTATAACACAAGTCCTACAAGTTGTAAGTACAGTTGTACACTTGTATATTTTCATTAACACGAGCATACTAGTTACAAGTTACACACTATTAACTACAGGTAAAGTTTTATCCTTGTAGACAAGTTTGCAACACAAACTTACAAACTATAGTCCATTCATTCACAACTGGAACAGAGTTATGAAAATCTAACTTTGAAAAAATACCCTAGCCAGTAGCTACATGCATAGCTAGTAAAAATAGTGGTGGGAGCAGGTACAGTACTCGCACCCACCACTATTTTTACTAGCTATGCATTCAGCTAATGGCTGGGATTTTTTTTCATAGGTTGATTTTCATAAGTCTGTTCCAGTCGTGAATGGACTATAGTTTAATCTAATTCTAAATAAATAATACATACACTCGCAATTAGGCTACCGCCCAGTGGCGAGCTCTCTCACCTCTCCTTCACCCACCCGACTCCTCTTCCACTAAAATCCTAGGTAGGCATTATTTACAAGTGCATCTGTAGTGAAAATGCTATGTATTTTTGAGTTTTAACTTGTGTTCTATTATTTTTTAAATGGTTATTGTAGCTTTATATAATATTGAAATAGGTTGATGTTTGTCGATAACTAAAACAATGCTGCAAGTGTAGACAGGTAGGCTACTTGCCAAGGTTTGTGGCAGTCAGTGACTTTGAATTTACATTGAAATGCAGGTTAAGTACTACAGAGTTTGAAAATGTTTTGGGCGAACTAGTCAGATTTTAAAGTTTTTCAGTATGACAAAAACGGCAAATTTTTTAACATGAGCTCGGAGATGGTGGGCACTATCATGTAATAGTGAGAGAAAAAAAAATCATGAAGGTACTGACGTGTGCTGGACTATAGATATATAGTTACGATCAAAGTGGTTTTTGCTGTGTTGGATCAAGCATGTTGGTTTTGGCATTAGCTAGATGTTCGAGCTAAATTTATCGCTAGCAACTCGTGCTGGATGTGTCAGTTGGTGACTGGGTATGTAATTCTCCACTGTTGGAATGACAACAGGCTTGGTCGGGACGATTGTCAGTCTGGAGGTACCTGCCGTACCAAGGGTTGCTTCAGTTACTGAAAAAGATGAAGCTGATGATTGCGGACTGGAACAGGTGACTCTAGTTGGAGTGTGGTGGGTATTGGTACTGTGCAGAGCAACAACAGTACCTTCAATTCCACTCCACAGACTCTTGGTTCTAGAACCCGGGGTCGGCTGCTCCGTACCTTACCTCAGTACCGTTAAGTAGTACGTACCACTGGGTGGTACTCTTGAGCTATGCGAATGTGCGCAGGGAAATATATATATGTAAAGACTGGAGATGAATGTCTCTCCAGAAGACGGGTAAGCTGAGCTCTGCCCCGTTCTACTTGTCTACTAAGAGAAGGCGGGGCTAATATACACGCTCGCTTGGCAGTGGTATAGGCCACCTTTTGTTCCTCCCTCTGTGTGCCATGCCTTTTCCTAAAATGCATAGAGGTTGGTTTGACACTTAAAAGATATTTCCCAATTGATGTACTTCCAATAGTGGTTGCTGGCATGAGCTTGGTGCTCTAATCAGTTCCCCGCCACTGGCACGCAGACGTAGAGCGTCGAGTCGTATGGGCCGCCTTCCTACCACTATTGGGTGAGGGTCAGAATAGGGGTAAGACCTTCAGTCTCGAGCAAATGTCACTTCCAGCACCATAAGCGCTCCAGTGGAATGCAACTAGAGGTGACTGTCTTGCCCCTTTTGGATGAGTTGCTAGTGGTCAGGGTTCTACCGTTCTATCCCCTGTAACATAGAACAGGTGGCCGTCGAGTGGTACGTGTGTTCAGATGTACGGATTACTGATGGGACTCCGCAGTCCTAATCTATGGTTCATAATAGTATAGCAATACCCTGTCTCGATTGACGACGTACGGTAGATATTATTTCTAGTCGTCTAAAGGAAATATCTCTAGAATGGATAGACTTAGTGAAAGAAACAACAGTGGCAGACGAGATTCACGTGCCGACACAGTTGATTCCACTAGCTTGGACATGGACAACCACGGTCACACTTATCATTAAAAAGATTAATTTATAAAATTGTACTGCCTGCCCGGAATTCCGACACGCGGTTGCCATCCCCTAGAACCAAGATTGTTTTACACGGGCCACATACCACAGATAGCAGAGAAGAAAGTTATAAGAGAGACCACAGGATTGCAGCACCTCTGTGACCAGTGATGTCACAGCAGCAGAGCCTCGAGCGGAGGTTGTAAACCTGTCGCCAGCCTCAACCCTGGGTAATAAGGAATGTGTGCCCTGAGATAAACAGCCCCTGCGGAGAAAGGCTGTCATCACCCGCACCCCTGGAAGAGCCCTGAAGCACAGATTTTTGTACTATATAAGGAGGCTCAGAAGCACCTCTAGCCAGAGTTCGTCGGCTCGCCGGCCACATAGGTCAGTGAGCGCTCCCTGGTCTGACCTATGCCTCCTCCTCTCCCAGCTTGCACAAAGCTCTAACAGCTCCTGCAGCTTGAGAAAGCTCAACCTACATCAGCTCAGCCAGCAGCTCCTTCAAGACTCTTTAGAGGTAACCTCAACGTCCTAACCCTGCACCCCTTTACCCAAGACTTTTCCTTGACTCCGCAGTAGCAGGTTGTCGTGGCATCCCTTCTGGACAACCACCCTTCGGGAAGCTGTAAATTGCAAGTTTCTCAGAGTAACTAATATTTTATTGCAACTTTGTCCAGGTTTACCTTCACCTGTGTAAAGTAACAAAGCTAATTAATATAATCATTTATAGTGTACGTTTGAACCCGGGAATCCCAAAGTATTATCGCAGACGTAAAATAAATCTTACGTCAAAAGTTATCTAGCTTGACTCCATTATTTAATTACCCTCTCATTTAACTGAAAGTGTTTTGTTTTGCCAGTAAAAATTAACTTCTCCCTGTGAAATAGGTGTGAGAGAGTCGAACCCTAAGGAGATGGGGTCTGAAGAAGGCTTTTAGTCCGCGAGGAAACACAGAAGCTCCTGGGCATGTCCGGTACACCCTCGTCTATCCACGGCGGCACAATAACTCTCGTCTGCAAATCCTCCCGTCAGTGCCTTGGGCATGTCTGGAGAAGACCTCCCCTAGTACTGCACATCAACAGGAAGGGGAAAGAGTATTGGTTCTTTTATAAAATCTTGTGGCTTAACTTCAACTGAATAGAAAAGGAGGTAGAATACTCACTAGAAACAGATGTAGAGAGTGACGAGCTCTACAGCGAGAACTGCTAATACTGATTACTGCTCCGCTAGTAGACTCCACTGGCGAGGACATACCCTCATCTCCAGTACCTGAGGTTGTTCCGCGTCCCATCTCGCCGATAACTGAGTGCGACCATAAATCGGAACTCGATGCGTATCTGGGAATCTGTTGACCATGGCCAGACTACGAACATGTAAGTTATTATCAGCTGACAAAACCCTCACCTATCGTAACCGTGCCAACCCTAACCCAGAAAAGGACACACACAACCGAGCAGTACATGCACGATCCGTAACACAATAGGGAAGGTGGTAAAGTCTAACTTACCTTCCGAAACCATCTCCAAAACCCCGCATAGTTACCACTCCCCTTAATTTCATTCCCAATCGTAGACTGGTTAGACTGAGTTGTTGGGGCCAACCCAGTAGCGAAAGCAGATTCGAGTTAGAACCACAAGTCCATAGGACTAAGTATAGCAGCATCATCAGCGAATGTCAAAACCCTTTTTCCTTGGCACGTGTCAAACTAAAGCTGTGCAGACTATAGTTCTTTGTTTCTGAATAGTTATTCTGAAGTCATTGGGGCCTTGCTGGCTGTGTGGACAGTATTTTGGCCTCCTGCCCTGTGACCAAGTGGGCTTGCATTCTGGAGGACTCTGGGTTCAATTCCCAGTCCAACCATCCTGGTTTTGTTTTTCCATGGTTTCCCAAAATCATTCCAGGTTAATTACATGGCAGAGTCCATCCCCATTCCTATTTCTCTAAGCAGCTTGCACCATCTCTAATGACCTTGCTGTTGACAAGATGTTAACCCACCCACATATCCTACCATTGTGGTTAGAGTGCAACTCCATTGGACCCAAGTTAGGATTTTTCACTTGTGGGTTGCTATTAGGTTTTCTCAAGGTCATTTTCCACATCCCTGTATTATTTCACCTCTTCACCCACACCTTATTACACCTAATTCATTTTTTAGTGTGTATGGGACTGACAGTACTGTCTCTATGGTATGGTAACTGACTCGACTGTCAGTATTATCATCATGAGTTGACTATAGTTTCAAAGGCAGGAAAAATGTACAAATGTATCTACTACTACGTTTTAAAATATGAGATAAGTATTGTTTTACAACATTATTTTATTTTCAAGACTATTTGGAATTCTTTTGTTTTATGGTGCAGCGGGCCATACAGTACTTGTTTCCATCAGGCCTGTTTGACCCAAGGGCCAGGCCACTGATGAAGCACCCTGATGTAATCTTCCCGAAAAGAAAGGCAGCAGAGTTTGACGAAACTGGGCGGCCATTCCACTTTCTCTTCTACACAGTCTCACCAGTGTATTATCAGCTGTTCCATGTAAGTATGAAATAGCTTATGTACAAGCAGTGTGTCATTCTTCGTAATGCCAATATGTCACAAAGTGGTAACTTCTTGCAGGAAGTAGCTAGTCTCTTGCAAGAGCTTGACGAGTTTGAAGACACTATGATACGGAAACAGCTGTTCCCTGACCCAACTCAAGCATTGTAAGTATATTATGTTATATGCTGTATTATTAAAGATGACTTGATTGTGGGAAATATCACCACTTCTTATATAAAATGAAATTTTTACAATTGTAAATAACAGTTCAAGTCATTGTACATCCTATCTTACAAGGAAATAAATACGTCTTATGAGTGTCCAGTAAAGTTCTTACGTTAATCTATAGAAAGCGACATGACCTCCATAGTGTATAGGGTAGCAACGTGGTATCTTACTTAGGAGGATGTAGTATTGTGGTCAAACTACTCGCCTCCCACCAGGTTTAACTGTATTTGATTCCTGGTGGTGGAGTCACCCAAATTTTTGCATATGGGGAATATGGCAGATGTTGCCATTGTTTTTCTCTGTGTACTCCTGTTTTCCCCACCCTTGCATTCTGCCTCTACTCCATCTTCACTTCATATTTACCATCACTTAAGATGTTGCTGTTAAATGCTGAACCTAGGGGGGTCTTAGTTTGTTACCCAGCACCAGCTGGTCGGTCTGGCTCACCTCCCTATTATGACTGCAATAGTAAACTACTGCGGAATCATCTTCTAGAGTCACTCCAGACACAACATGGTTTTCATCACTATGCCAATGCCTGGGGCTCCTGCCAGCTATTGTCGTTGTTGCGGTCACTGTTGTATGAAATTAAAAATCTTTTTGGGGCCACAGTAGGCATAGTAGCCGTATCAGTCACCTATCACCTAGGTAAACCACGTTCGATTTGCAGTGGGTTCACTCCCTGATCTTTGCATGCTGAACGATGCTGCTGGTTGGTGATTTTTCTCAGGGATCTCCCATTTCCCCCACTCTTGCATTTTGTTGCTGCTTCACATCCACCTCATTTCACGCTGATCTGCGCTCAAGAACTTGTTGAGAGACACCCGAACCTCACCACTCCATTAAAATTCAATTAATGGTTTGGTCCACTAGAATGGCAGTGACAGATTTTCATCTCCCGTAACCTGTACAAGAAGTTACGGTCATGAATAAGCAAAGATACTTGCTAAATATTGTCTTCATATTTCATGAACATGTTCCAGTTACATGTGTGTATTTATAAACCGTGTAAAATGTATGTTATGCATTATTTTGGTCACCCTGAAAATAAAAAAATTTAGTTACTGTCTTTATAGCTGTCAATTGTAGCAGTGAAAATTTAGGGATAAGGGGAAGTCATCTGTTGAAATGGACTATCAAGGAGAAAAATAGAAAATATGTGTAAGAAAAAAGCAATCTGCAACTTATTGATTCTGACAAGTGTGAACTGCTTTGTATTGGCCATGTCTTATACGGTGACAAGGCTGTTATGATTTTTTTTTCTCCTTTCAGTAAGGTGTTGTTTGCTTTTAGTTTGGAGCAGCATCAAATTGTTTATTTACAGAATTCATGTATGTGCTTTTAATTAGCCATGTTAATTGAGAATAAGGTGAACACAGACAAGTGAATATGTATTGTGGAACATGATTATATTATTGTACTACAAATGGTTTCCTGTGATTTCTCAGGGGTCATATTAGTGTACCCATTATTAGTGAACTAACCCATGGTACTAGTTTCCACAATCCAGGCAATTGTTAGCAAACCCGTCCAAGAGAGACTACTTTCCCAATATAAGTTTTATGTGGAGAAATGTATTTATAGAAGTTCAGAAAAGCTTTTGTGCTACAGGCTGTGACAACTTATTTGTTTAGTCACGTGATCAGTTTTTTTTTTTTTTTTTTTTTACGACTATTTAGTAGGCCAAAAAGCAAATATCTTAAGCATGAGTAGAGTATATACTGTACCATAAAAATTTAAATAAAATTACTGAACCATTCTGCTACAGCACCTTCCTGAATGCCAGTTCTGTTAACCTGCAGTTGGCAGCCATTGAAAAAAGAGAATTAGACTGTTCTTTGGGTTGTCACTTAATTTTGACTTCAGCAATGTTTCCCCATTTCTTTTCCTTCAGGAATCTGTCAGGGTCGCAGTGGGTCACTCAGGAGCAGTTGGAAGTTTTACTGATTGAGCAGGTTTCGGAGTCGGCTGTAAGTAAAAATTTTCTTATAGCAGTCTTTAGTAACTTTAGTACATTTTTACATACTGAAACCAATGAAATAGTTGGGGAATAGCTAGTGTGTAGAAAGATGTGCAACCTTTTTAAATATTTGAATTATGTACCAAATTTTTTTTATGTGTATAGGCCGCGTTTATGTATAAGCCTCACCAGAATATTTTTATGAAAAATTAGGCAAAATTAATATTTCAAGTATAGGCCTCGCCAAATTTTTGTATTCCTGTAAATATTGTTAAATCTTGATTCCGTACAAACATAGAAAAATTCAGACTTAATTTCTCCCTTACAAAACATTTGTGAGAGAAAATTAGTGTTATGTTTCATTATGTACAAATTTACGTTGCACGGTTACTATTCCATAGATCGTAACGTGGCATGAGAAAGAAAAACCATGGAAACATGTTAGACAAACTGGCGTGTATCAATGTGCACTTGTGGTGCGGCGGCGGTGGGAGTGTGAACTATGTAAGATATCTTTCTCTTGCACAGCAGCAAAATTATTTTCTGATGTAAGTCCTGAATATTGTGATTTATAAAGTGCAGTGAATAGGGTTCCCTTAACTTTACGTTGCCTTTTTCTAACTTCCATGCATATTTATTAGAGTTACATTCATAACATAATACATTTGTAACTTTGATGAAAAATATATTCAAGTAAAATCTTACAAGTGTTGGCAACGTCACATCGTGAATCAATATCTCGAAAATATGGCACTGCTGCTTTTTGCTCATCATTACCAACATGGCAACTGCCGAAAGCATAGTATTTGTTTGCTAAAAGACTAATATAATTCCACAGTACATATTTCATATATATATGTACTGTATTTCCACCCTTATCCGGTTTTTTTTACTTTGTTCTCGCTAAATACATGCTGTGTAGTCTGAGACGTCTATTGTTATTATTTATTATTTTTTGTTACAAAAGACGAGAGTCGGAACCTCATGACGAAATCAACAGGTTATTTCGGAAGTCATAAATTACATAAATAGGACAATGGCAGTGAGACGTAAACAAAAAGAGTGTGTGTTGAAATAAATTAATAAATTAATTAATATTACATTTGCATGTGTACATAATGTACTGCATGCAGACTTTGTGTTGCTTGGTAAGTACCTACAGTTCATACTTAAGACTCACTGTTAAATAAAAATAGTAAAAGTCAAGACAGATAATTTAGTGCTGTAAATAATAGCTGTGTGAATAAATTATAAATCATAGTTAGTTCTTGTATTTTTATTAAGACTTCCATCCATCACGAACACATCCCATTTAACACTAGTGTCAGAAGTGGGATGGAGGTAATTATTAATTAATCAATTGCAAATAAAGTTTGACTATAGGTAAGTAGTTAGTTATTTTAAAACAAATATATTAAATATAATTGATGTGGGTGAAAATAATCTCGACAACTGACGCAATGAATGTTAACAAGGAAAGTGTCTGCGGAACTGGAAGCACTGCAAGCATTGACTGAGGGGCTGAGTAGCCAAGTGACCGCAAGTGTGAATAGCTTTAAAGAAGGTGTAAATAACCAAGTTAGTAGAGTAGATGAGACTGTAAATACTCAAATTAGTAGTGTGAAAGATTGTGTGAACGAATCTGTCGATACGCAAATTAGTAGTGTAAAAGAGAGTGTAAATAAAATTGTAGATATTCAAATTAGTTCTGTAATTGAAACTATAAATAGTGTTAATGAGAATGTCAACAATAAAATTGACTGTGTTAATGAGAATGTAGACAGGAAAATTGTCTCTGTTAAAGAGAATGTAGACAAGAAAATAGAAGGCATTAGTGAGTTAGTGTATACAAGAATTGACAGTGTGGATGAGAAAATTGACTGTGTAAATGAAAAAATGGACAGCATCAGTGGGAGGATGGACAGTGTTGAGAACGAAATGAGTGCAATTAAGAAGGAATGGTAGGAATTTCTGCAGCAACAAAATTCTAGTACCACCACATCGGCAGCCAAGAAAAGTGAAGAGTACTGCAAGACGAAACCAATACAGCAACCTTGAAGGAGAGCAAGATTATCTGCGGCAGTGGTGTCGCGCAGCCAGGAGTGGGGAAAGAGGTCTCAATTAAGTTCGCCCCTTACACTTACAATGGCCAGATTTCATTGCGGGAGTACCAACACCAGTTTGAAATAGTTGCCACCCTGAATGGCTGATCAGCCGAACAGGGTGCTTACTACCTCACGGCTGTACTGAGAGGTCCTGCACTGAGCATACTGCAACCTCTGCCAGAGCGACATCAACTGGTGTACCCCACATTGGTGTCTGCCTTAGAGTTATGTTTTGGCGACCGGTTCCTACAACATGCCCACCATGTTCAGCTGCGAAGTTGCACCCAGTGACCAAGGGGCGCCACTGCAGGAACTATGGCAAGACATTGTACAGCTGTCCCAACTATCTCTGGAAGAGCGCTCCAAGGAAGCACGCGATATCATTGCAGTCAGCTTCTTCATCGATGCCATTGGCGACACAGAGGTATGGCAAGCAGTATGTCTGGCAGCACCCCACAACATCAGGGCGCCCTCACCCGAGCATTGGAGGAGGCAGAGTCAACAAGACAGGGGGCTGCACCCCGACATCCGGTACGGCAGTGACACTGAACAAAGATGAAGAGAGAATTACGAAGACATTGAAGGAGTTGCAGATGACTATGAGGGACATCACTTCCAAGATTTGTGCTACAGAGCTTCGCCGCCCCCCAACCCAAATGGAGGGAGTGTTTGTCACGTACTCACCTGAGACACCTGAGAACTTATTGCCCACAACAGAAACAGCAGCCAGTAAAGAGAACAAATGGCCTCGATGAGCGCATGCATGCACTTCTGTGTGAAATTTGTGAGCTTCGTGCATATGCCCAACAACTGAGACACCAAATTGACGAGCTGATGCAGCAAGTTGCACACTTCACAAAGCAGTTGGTGGAAAATGCACATGATAACCTGGGAGTGCTGTCCAGAAGCACTGTGCACACTGTGCTATATAACAGAGAAACATGTCCTTGGCATAGAGCAAGTAATAGGATGTCCTCTCTCAGTAGTGGCTCTGAGGATAGTGGTTGTATAAAGGAAGTTGTTAGCAAGGCAGTCAACGGGAGTTTCCAGTGCATCAGGGTACATCGGACGAGGATCCAACCACAACCTGCAGCATCCGCCACTAGTGCCACCACTGTTCAGATTGGTAGACACAATCTAAAGGAAAATGCGAGGGGAAATTCTGCAATTGTTTCATCTTTTCAAACAGATAATGAAAGTATTAGTCCTTCTGTAAGGCACAAACGACCATATAGTGACAGAATGAAGACCCGGTATGAGAGGAGAATGACGGGCAAAGTATTTCAAGCAATACAGCTGGTGCGGCTGTATAACCCACAGAGGAGAAAAGGGTCCTGTCTGAAGCTACAGAAATGTTGGCAATGCTCCTACAGGATTCTAATAGGATCAATGATGTGGTCTTTCAGAGTTGTCATCATGGTTCTCGGGCGAACCCGAAGGTTGTCCACATCGACTGACTGGCACTCTACAGTGGTCCGGATGTTGCAGTGTCTTTTCGGGATGAACAGACTTGAAGAGGGAGCAGTGTTATGTGCTTGCTGCTTTGCATTGCACGTAAGCGAGTGGAAGTGAAGGACAGCAGTTATATGATAGTGGCGGCAGTAAGTCAAAGGACTGTTTTGAATGAACAGGAGAGCGATAGGCTGGTGGCCGCATATCTGTTGCAGAAAGCGAGCTGACACAATAATTCTTTTTGCGGCATGTGCTGCTGACCCTGGTTGTATTGATTTCTGCATTTATCTGAAGAATTTTCTGGATTACTGACCTTGTCCTCTCAGTATGACTCGGGGTGCTTTAAACCTTCCAGATGGTCAGGGTGAACAATATAAAAGTGTGACAGGCCTCCGAGTTGAGTAGTTGATGAGTGGCTGAGTTCTGAGCGATAGAAGACGAGCAGCGGAGGGGACGTCTGCGACTGCGAGTATCAAGCAGAGAGTATGCAGCTGGCACTAGATTAGAGTGAGTGAAATACATTACAAATGATTATAACAGATAGACTGAACTTGTATTAATGGTGAGTATGAGTCGATTGACAGTAACAAGAGACAATTAAAAATGACGTTAATTAGAGTTGAAATAGATGTTTAATATTCCACCCACTATTAAATAAAAATATTAAAATTGGAGACAGACAATTTAGTACTGTAAATAATAGCTGTGTGAAGTAAACCAGAAAAAGGCAGAAAGCTCACTGTATGTCATTGGAAGGTGGAAAATGCTAAAACATAACAGGAAAAAAGGAACAAATGAAGTTACAGGGCAGAGGCTCAAATTGTTTGTGGACAAATATGTATGCTCAAGTGGTAGAAGTTTTGAATGATGCACCATGTGAACTTTAGACTAGTGAATGGCCTACCATAATTGGATTCACCTCTGTCATGATCACAAGTTTACCGTGTAGTTTTGTGTATCGTGTGGTTTTGACACTGCTGAATGAAATTTGGTGTGATTTAAAGGGTGGTGTTTTTTGTCTCATTGACTTAAGATTCAGAAAACTGTACATATTTCATGTTTAGTTTTTATTTACAACAGATATTTTTACGTTAATCAGTATGATAGGAACAGCCCTGGCTTACTGGACCCTGCAGTGGACAAAGTAAAACAGCTATGATGCATACCTTTGTTGTTATTAGTGTGCTGTAAAATTGGTCACCACACAAAACATTGTGGCATATGTAATTAATTGCAATCATTCATTTCATACAGGTGTGAATGTAAAGATTACTGTCTCTTCTGAAGTAAAAAAAAAAACAGTTCCTTGTAAAAATCTCCCAAATGTGTCAGCAGGATAAAAAACATATTGGCTGCACCGCATCATTTTGAAACACAAAAAACTGTGTCAATATTGTGTGCTAGAGTGTGGGAAAAAAATGCATGCATGCCCACACACACACACATACATTCACTGTATATAGTATGCTTATTGTATGTTATTTTAGTGTATGCTTATGCTTTTACAATATAGTATTCTTTTACATTTATTTATGCCAGACTTCAAAATATATAACATAAAACTGTATTTTGTGTGTGTGTGTGTGTGTGTGTGTGTGTGCGCGCGTGCGTGCGTGTGTGTGTTTTTTACAAAACATGTGCTGTATAATATTTATCCAAAAGTAGTTACATAGTTAATTCACAGTTAGTTCCAACATTTCCAAAGCCCTGCTGAAGTTCTAATTCCTGGTTATTCCTCCACCTCATGCTAACAAAGCTAACTAATCACCGCATTCATGCACACTCACTTTAATCATATTTTACACAATTATTTCTATCAAGTTATTACCAAACCACATATTTAACCCCTGATTTTAAACAAATTAATTACAAATTAAATATTCTAATTTGTAGATAAATTATTAATAAAAGTTCTGTTTAATCAAAAATAAGATATTTTTATGTTAACAGAAGTATGAAATGATCTGATACCTAACATATTCAGGAAATAACCAAACACATCAATAATGGGGTGATTTTTCAAAAGTTTGATTCAAAAAGTGTGAAGACACTGGGAATGGGCTATATGACTATAAGACAATGTTTACTTTAATTTTTACTTCCCAAGTCACTATTTTTGCTTGAGTTGTAGTGAGTGATGGTCAATATTTTTTGGCTATAGTCCATTCCCGATGGGAAGCAACTTATGAAAATCAACCTTTGAAAAAACATTCTGGGCATAACATGTCACCTGTTTTTCAATAACCTGTATTAGAGTACTATATTACTGAATAAATTAACCTTTACCTTAATATCTTCAATAACTTGTAATATTTATTTCTTTTGTAAATATGAATTAATAATAGCTACTGCAGCGACGTGTTGGCAACGACCGGTAAGAAATAGTTCACAATTAAAATATTATTTTAACCAATTTTTTTAGTATACTATGTGTAAATTAAAGGGTACCTATTGAAATATTTAAGTAGCCCCGATGGCAACATATCACATTTTTACCGTTTAAAATAACAGCGGAAAATATTGTGAGTAGGCCGTAATGGTACTGTATTGTTTTATCGAGCGAGAAAGCCATTGAAAAACTGTCTGCTGGCGAGGTTTATCACCCTCTTTCTCTTTCTTCATCTGTTTCACACTCAGGAAATTTCACTTCGCTAGTAAGGAAGGAAATTATACATCTTTTCAATTGTAGCATATTTCATACTTATTACAGCAAAATAATTATTTTTGAATTTGTAATTTACAACTGAAAAGAAATTTTAATGTTTGAATACGTATTTTAATATATTTAGTAATGATGGCGGGGTTGTTACCTATTGAAGTTGGCAGACATGGCATGTTACTTTTTGTCAAACGAAACGTAAATTATTCTTACTCCAAAAAATACTTCAAATTAATACATCACGTTTGTAGACGTGTTTTTAAACCTACCTAGACAAGTTACGATGTGATAAATCTGTATTTCCATGGCAGTAATAAATATACTGTGACATGTGTTTTGTTAATCATTGCGTCTGTGAAATGGCGTCTTAGTGCATCGTGGTCAATATGCTGGCCATGTGTGTGCGTGATTTCAAATATTTGAAAATGGAATAAAAGTTATCGTAGGCTTATTTGTGTGCATGGTCACTGCTATATTTTAAAGTTTGTATGACAAAAATGAGCAACACGACTTGCGTGCTTAAATTTAATGTGCCTTTTTCATTTGACTGGTTGTTACTTCGTTTTAATATTTATTCCAATTGAGGTGAGGTTGTCCTTTTAAAGAAATGACCTAACACACATCAATAACAAAAGGATAATTAGTACAGCCCTTTACCTCGCAGTTGTAACAGTGTTAAACACAGTCGCAGCAAAATACTAATTGCATTACATGTATTGAGCTGTCGTGAAAAACAAATATGTTAATGTAAAATAACCGTAAGAACTGTAGTCAATTCAGGCATTTTTATAACATCATAAAGCTGACCTAAATAATGTTAGAGGCCTTAACTGTTATTCATACGGAATGGTTTTTTGAATATGACAGAATTCTTTGAAAAATTGCAAACTGTAAACAACACATTTGACAGGTATAAAAGTAGAAGTCACATTTCAATGTTTATTTTTAGGTGTAGCGAAAGTATATGAACATATGAACACATAAAATGGAATGTAAACATTGATTTTGACAGATGCTACATGACAATGTTTGTTTACATTTAGCAGAAGGATACGAAATGGGCCTGCAAGTAGATATTTAGCAGGGCTCTGAGAAAGTCGCTTCCACTAGGGAATGTACTATAGATGTACATGTTTTATGTTCAGTACCAGGTATGTACTGTATTTGACAATTTTTTTTAAAAAGTATTTATGTATTATAATTACAAAAAATTGTGACTGAACCAAAAAGGTGTAACTTCATTTTGTTTTAAATAGTTTGAGCTTCAGTATTATCCAAATCATATGTGGAGATGTTAAATTTTTCGTACATCTCAGTTTATTAGGATGTATGACCTAATATTGAACTATTATTTTTTTTTTTTCATACTTGGAGGTGAAAATAGAAGGGATTTCAAACTGTGAAAAGTAAATTGGATCCACAATTGAGTACAATACGTACAATAGTTCGTCCGTGGTGGTTAATTGCACAGTTATTTGAAAATATTGACTGGTACACGTGCAGTAATGTTGATAGTAAACTATGAAAAACAGTTGTAATATACATTTATGGCTTGTTAATAATGTAATGCTGGAAAATAGTGGAACCGATACCAGTTTTTTATTTTTTTTGCTTTAGAGTTAATTCATTAATAACAAATTATGTAATGTTGACAGATTAGTATTTTTAAAATATTACTGTGTCACTGAATTGATGTATGGATTCTTGTCAATAGTTCCACGGCAAGATTAATCTTTGCACAGTATGTTCTTGTGGGTGAAAATTATGATATAATAAGGGCTTTCAAAAATGTGTATTTAACTGCAAGGCATTTTTTCTTTATTGAGTGTTATGTATTGTCGTTCAGTATTTGACTTAGTTGATTTTTACAAATATTTGATGGTATTTATGTAATATTAATTGGTTGTTTCAGTATAAAAACTTTGTGACAGTGATGGATCGCCTTTGTGAACATCCATATGCGTATAGAGTGAAAGAGTTTATAGAAAAGTACCGTAAACCATTAATTAGCCAAGGAACAACACTTAACATCCCAAAGGTAAATGTTGTATTAATAAAAATAATTTGTGTCACATTTATTACATATTATCCTTACTACTATATAAATGTGAAAGTGTGTTTGTGTATTTGTTTGTCCTTTCATGTCAAAATGGAGTGACGGATCGTGATTTTTTGCACAGATATAGTTGGAGGACATAGGTTACTTTTTATTACAGAAAAATATCTCAGTTGTTCATTAAAAAAATATAAATTCATTCATTAAGGAAAATTCTTATTGTAATTTTACAGCATAAAAAAAGCATTGTTAAAAAAAAGGGGGGGTTTCGTCATTTCTCCTTTCTTTTTGTCCCATGGGCTGTCTTCAATTTCTTCCCAAGAGCCGTAGTGGCCCAATGGCTAGAGCTAAACCTTGTGGGACAGTAGTGGCTTAGTGTATAGAAGTATATCATGTGGGGCCGCAGTAGCTCAGTGGGTAGAGCACTCTATACTGGGGCTGCAGAAACTCAGTGGCTAGAGAACCCAATAAAAAAAGTGGCTAGATCAATTCATAGAACATGTGCGAAGCGATGACAGGGTATAATTTAATCACTCCATTAAACCTGAGAGAATAAATATTCGTATGTTACACATAAAAAAGCCTTAATGAAACTATAGTGGGCTTTATTTTAATTACTTTACAAAAATTTTGTGAAAATAATGAAAATGAAATAAAAAATTATCTTATGAAAGCTTATCTTATGAAAATATAAATCTAACTTTTAATGTTTTAGCAAGTTTTTCACTATGTGCTGTTGTCAGATATAAGTTGGTAGTAGCACATAATAATTTTAACTCTATATTAAATATGAACACAAACTTGCATAGTAGAGCCCGGCCAGTGTACAGCACTGGTTGTGTGGCTTTCCGGCAGGGCACGAAATATGGTACTATGAGTACTACTATACGTTTTGGCGGGACCACTCTCACTGGCTTTACTGGGCGACGGGTGACCAATGATGGTTGCTATACCTGTGGAGGCTCGGCCGGAGGAGCGTTAGGGCTAGCTCTGGAGCTTGAAGTGCAGGCAGGCAATTGTTTGTGGGTGTTGGTGGTTACCGAAATGATTGCAGTATTTGGGTTCCACTGAAACTACAGGTTAGCTATCCCTATGAAGTATTTTGGCCACTTAGGTATGCAACGAATACTGGGTGTGTTTCTCCGTCTAGCTTAATTGGTGGTGTGAAGAGCTCTAGTGTGGGTTCTGGCGAAGTTGGTGTCTCTAGGTGTCTGAGGGCTTGAGCTCTCTGCCCTGGTCTAAAATGTGTGAGTTCGGTAGGTTGGTACCTAAGCTCCTGCTGGTGCTTAGAGAAAGTTTCTGCCCTTTTTGTCCTCTTATGGATACGACTTTGATGGGAGAAGAGCATGAGGAAGAGTAACTAAGACCAGACTTGTAGAGGTGGAGCAGGTAACGCTGTGGTCTTACTTGGATGTACTTTGACATACCCTCTCCACCAACCCAATGTGTTATCCCTCAGTACGCTGCACCAGAAGCACGGTGGATACTGTGAGTGAGGTTTGAGCAATTTTCCCGGTCACCTGCTTTTCCTCTGACGGGACTGATGTTTATAAGGAGAGGTTCTATGGGTATGGGAAAGATACCCATAAGTGGATTAAAACTTGTTTATTCCAGTAAGGAAACAAACAAGGTGGTTGGGCACTACCTCCTATCAGCAAGAGCATAACGGAAGCTGACCTACACTTGACTGGTGAAGACGACCTGTTTCTAGGCTAACGGGGTAGTTAGATTAAGTACTATGAAAATAACTTAAACTTGACTATGCTACGGTGTTTGCCCTGAAGGGGCCGCAAGTGTCTAAGTGTAATGACGGCTTAAACGATGGGATATTCTGCACCAGGCATGCAGTGAAGAACTGACGAGGACTAGTGGTTCAGTAGGAGGCCTTGGCACTAGGAGTGCATTGAAGGAACAGGACAGACTGGCGATCCAAGGGCTGGGCCCCAGTAGTTATACTCTTCCTGGCTTGCCCTTTATCTTGGGGGTTAGCAGTATTAAATCCTCTGGGCATGTGACGTCATAGACTGGTGCTGTATATAGGTGCTGCATGTCTTGACGATCATACTAAAGGTGTCATCCGGTAGTACGCTATAGTACTTGGTGATCTTGAAGCATAGTCTCGGTGGCTTGGCTGGTGAAAGTACAAATCTTCGGGCATAGAGCATTTGTCATTTGCAGTGGGTAAACCGTACCGGAAATAGACTTGCCCAAAAATTCAACTATCTCGGATGGTGTGAAGTCGTAAATCTGTAATGGAGCTCTGTCTAGCGCCATTTTCATCATGCTTCACATGAAAGAAATACAGACATACATTTCAATGAACTAAATGTATGTGAGTGATGTTAAGAGTTGCAGAATTATTCCACTGTCATTTAGAAACTACAGAGCATATTTATAAAATCAATGCAGCAAAAACACAAACAATCCATCAACTTTGTGTTGCCTTTGAGACTAGTGTACATTTGCTTCAGTTTGTGATTCACTTTTGCATTGATGCACAGAAGCGTTAACGCAATGTGCGTTGTTCAGAATCGCTTTGGAAGCAAACTCAATGAAAACACTATTTGCGACAGAAAACTAGCGTTGGTGGTACAGAATAAGCTTGCAGGCCTGTGCACATGATTTGAAAGTGGTAGGTGGTGGTGTTCTGGTAGGGACAAAGCTATGTCATCTTTCCTTTCAGTCTCAGATTGAAAATAATTTTCAGGTACTGACCAGTTATAAAAAATATTCAAATGACAACAAAACGGAATCATTTTTTAGAGGATAATTAAAACTGAGATTGGTACAGTTTGTTTATAATATTTAAAATGCTGTTTGGGTTTGTTTTATTTCTTGCAACTTCATGGGAGGAGTTTCGTACTTTTTAATGAGAGACAAACTGACATGCTTTCTACTCATTTTATGGTAATGACAAATCTGTATAAAATAAAAAATAATGCAAGTCATCAACAGTGTTGTTTACAAAGTAAAGTCAAAACTGTTACCAAATCAAAATAAAAAAAATTGCATTGGTCTTCAGCAACCGTTGACAAAAGTTGACCAAAAAAAGTAACCAAATCAAAGTTCAAAAAATCTAAAGTGTAATAGGTTGTCGACAATTAATAATAAAAAACATAGAGAATTCCAAAAACTGCATAAAAATCCAAATCATTATAAGCAAATAGAGAAGGTAGCATATCAACAAAGAAGCAATATCACAGTGGCGTACTATAGCCATGTCATGTGTGGAAATAATCTAGACAGCTGAGGAGAAGGAGAGCTGGCAGTAAATTGGTATTGGCTAGTGCTGACAGCCTAGTTGGTGATGGCATCTCTTTTTAGATATGTTATGCTTGCAATACAGTGCTCACTAAGAGAAATGCAAAACACAGCAAACAAAAAAAGTGCAAAAGTGCATTTTCCTCAAATGTTCAACTTTTGTTATCAAATTTGTTACAGTTCCTCAATAATGGGCAGTAAAAGGGAGAGGTGGTCAGGAATGAATAAGGCTGCAACAGTAAAGTTCTACTGTAGCACTTTTCTTTCTGAGTGACAACATTTTGAACATGTTACCTTTTTTTGTGTGAGTTTGAAATATCTTTTTGCAATATGTTTGATGTAGATAAAATAATATTCACAAAGAAGAATTGTTATTGTATACTGCAGGTTTGTTAAAACAGTATATATTAAAATGCATGGCTGGCACAATTCCTATTGTTCACTTAAGTTTCCTTGTTCTGTTAGTGTTTAGTAAGTTGTCATTAGTATGTTTGTCTTTGCGTTCAAAAATGCACCAGTGCTTGTGAAGAGACAATATATTTTCAGTCAGATGCATTTTATGATTTTATACATTGTGTTTTATAGCTCTTGCTAGTTAATTTTGGTGATTGTTCGGGAATTTGTTATCATTAAATCTTGAAGTGTGTTATTTTTAAATTAAAAGTCCATAATACTTATCGAGCTAAAATATTTTTCCTTATGCAATCAAATGATGACTTTGTAATTTGTTGCTCTTTTTAAATTGTATTTGTAAAACAATTTTTTCAGAAATTTGTAAAATTTATTTGTTGTTGGCCTTTAGTATAGTCACTTCCAGACTCGGAGATTATTCATCTTAAATAACATGTGGAGCATATGAATACAAATATTTTTACAAGTCAAAAAGTATTAAATAAAAAAAAATTGTATTCTAGGCAAACTGGAGTTGCGGTGGCCAAGCGGTTAGCCCACTCGCCTCCCACCATGGTGAACCAGGTTCAATCCCCGGTTGGGGAACCGGATTTTCGCATGTGGGAATCGTGCTGGATGATGCCGTTGTTTGGCGGGTTTTCTCATTGATCTCCCATTTCCCCCGCCCTGTCATTCCAGCGCCGCTCCATACTTACCTTAATTACCTTTATCGGCTCTCAAAACCACGCTGTTAAGAGCCGCCCAAATCTCCTCACTCACTCTTGGGCAAACCATTATACTTTTTGTTTTATGTTTTATTTAATTAATAAAATATTTACATGTAACTCATAAATATTTCTTTTTATTTTAGCCTCAGTATGATGCAGAAGGAAGATCGTTTGTAGTGACAAAAGGTCAGTGAAAGTGGTCGGTCTCTCTTCTTCTACTTATATGTCTGATATTTAATAGTTGTTCATATTTTACCATAGAGCAATTTGTAAGGTATTCCCCTACCAGTTCCATCATATGCTCTTAGCAAGAATTGGTCAGTTTATATGACACACAATAGAAAGTATTTTCATTTTTAAAGACTTCTCCAGCTTTATAGCTATTGTGCAACAGTTTTACTGTGAAGTCTGTCAAGTTACTTTGCGCTGAATGAGAAACACAAAGGAATGTGGTACACAATTTTATTTCTTTTATGGTAGGAGTTGAGAGAGATGCAAGAGGTAGAACATACATGCATAATGTTAAGAGTTTGACTTTGACAGGAACCACACTGGTATATTAAATGTATGTCATCTCTTATGTAGTTTAATTATGGTCTTAGAAACAGTTTATGATGGCTATTTGTGTGCTCTTAGACAAAACTGGTGTTCATGGTGGACTAGTAAACATTCTTGATAGTGTTTTTTGTGGAATGGTGATAAGTAAGGTAATTGAAGTGCAGATGGAGTTTGCTCGCGCATTTCCTGTGACACAGATTTCTAGCTGGGACATGGTGAAATCACATATGCAAAGTTCTGTGAAAGTTGCAGCTATGCATTTCCTTCAGACAGGTAATCTGTTTCATAGGATGCAGTGCTTAACTTATAGTGTAGGATATTGTGGATTTTGAAGACATTGGTCAGATGACAGCAAACTCAACTGTCAAAGACCATAGTCTACAAGGTTCTAAAGCCTCTAAAGGTAAATTTTGGCTCTTGGTGCACATTGGCCTTTGTACATGTCCCTGAATTCTTCTTACCACCTCATGTCTTTCCACAGCAATATAGGACAAATGGAGCGGGAACACATGCACCTACCTTGTGGCGTGTTGCACTGTCCAAGCCTCCGTTGTGTGCGAGGAAGGATGAGAATTCATCCCTCTGTTACCCTTTGCTAATGCGCATTGTGCCATGCAACTGCCTAGAAGTGGAAGAACTATTCCACAACCCACGTACGGCTCAAGAAATGCCATTTTGGCGAAACTAGTGTAGAGTAGCTGGGTCACACCATTACCCTAGAAGGTAATAATGCCTGAGAAGTTGTGGGAGATTACTGAAGCACCCATCCCCACCAACCATTGCATATTGATATGTTCCATTGGCTGCAGAATATCAGTCACGAGACGGCTAAATGCTGATGCGCGCCCTACCTCGGTGGGTAGGTGGTTAAGGCGCTGCCTGCCCTGTCTGGATCATTAGGTAAACCTACCGCGGCATGATTGGTTAATTCTATTGGCCCAATGGGTCATGGTGGTTTTACATTCTGTGCGTAGCCACTTAACGGAAGGGTACCATCTGAAACGAGGGGAGTCAAACCCCAGAGTGAGGTGAAATGAGATAGTTTCTGGCTCAGGGAGTCTATCTTCCTCACTACAATAGTTGCCTTAAGGCGGGACGCTAGTTGTCCCGGGGTCTATGAGGTGGCGATGCAATTTAAGCGATTGTGGGGTGGCTGGGGAAATTGTGGCTATTCGTATGGGCCGAGTGGGTTTGCATGCGGGAACGTAATTCGTGTGGTGCGATACCGCACATGGTTTGGAGACTTCTTTTGGCAGGAGTTGAACCCGGACCATTTTCCCCGAAGCTAGTTTAATGTGGTTTGTGTTGGGTTTGTCCTCCGGAGGATCTACCTTGGTTGTGGTAACAATGGCTACCAGGGGTGTGGGCTCTGACTGAGCAGGATGATCTCCCTCCAGATCGTACTCTGGCCAACAGGCATTAAATTATAGGGGTGTCCAATGATCAAGAGGAATAAAAGGGGATATCGGCTTAGGTACTACTTCAGTTCTCGAAGATTGGGGTTCGACCTTACTCGTGTCCCCGTTAGTGGTG
This sequence comes from Dryococelus australis, assembly GCA_029891345.1. Lineage (NCBI taxonomy): Eukaryota > Metazoa > Arthropoda > Insecta > Phasmatodea > Phasmatidae > Dryococelus > Dryococelus australis. The sequence goes on from CM056995.1 coordinate 227,701,377, forward strand.
TCGGCTTTGAGAGCCCTTTCTAAAGCACAGTGTTCCCTACGCCGATGACGACACTGGACTCCACTATTCTTACTATGCATCTGTCCTGTCCCCTGACCTTCCTGCAAACGTGCAGTCCTGGGGGCGTGACTTATGCAGTCACACCGAAGGCCCTGATGTGTAGAAGTGCATTCCAGTATTGGGATGTCACTAAAGGTAGGCGCGGATACACCGGAAACCCAGGAGCTGCGGCGTGTCTTGCGCAGACTAAGGCTTATCTGCAAGCTCCGTCTCCTGTAGAGTTCGGTGCACCACATATCTAGTCTCCAACGGGAATTAATTACTGAACGTGGTACAGCTTGTACAAATATACCGAAAATCAATAATGCTAATGACTCAGGGACTAATGTAAAATGATGGTAAACGGACAATTTAAGTTTCACGTAAGTTTTATTACGCGTATTATGAAAGTGGAAAGACTCTGCTAATCAATTACGAGAAATAACTAACTAGCTAAAATGTGTGAAAAATATTTAACGCACTCAAACAGGCGAATGTGAGCCTGGGAAAATAATTACAAAAATATGCAGAAAATAATCTACGTTCAAGTACGCAATTTTACAGCATAAACTGATTTACATGAATTTATCCAGGAGGTAACCTAAGGCGCAACGACCTGCTACCGCAGAGTTACTGAAGTTGACTGGGGTGCAGGGTGCAGAAGTGGGATTACCTCTGGGGTAGTTGCTGCCCTCATGGCCAGCGGGTGCAGTGGTGGACGAGCCTTATCCATGCTGCAGGGATGGTGCAGCCTTCGCAGTCTGCAGCCCTCGCAGTCTACAGCCCTCGCAGTCTGCAGCCCTCGCAGTCTGCAGAGGTAGAGTGACGTCTTCTTGCAGGCTTCTGGGTGCTTAGCCGTGTTGCAGGCTGAGGAGAGGCGAGAGGTCTTCTTGCAGACCAGCGGGTGCTCACTGACCTATGCGGCCGGTGAGCCCGGCGTCTCTGCTGGCGTGTGGTTCTGGACTTATATACGAAACAATCCCTTGGTCAGTAGTGATCTTCCGGAGATGCGGGAAGAGTAGCCTTCCCATGTGGGGGTATGTTTATCAGGGAATCCGGAAGCGCCACTCATTTATTATTTCCCCGCTTGTAAGTGACGGCAAATTAAAACACCTTTCTGAGGCTGGCGGTTTATGACGTCGCAAGGGTGCTGTCATCTCGTGGGTTTGCTGGAACTTCTTTCACAGCTAAATAGTAGGGTAGTGGTTCATCAAAAATATTTTATTTAATCGTGGGGGTGGCACTTGCATGCAGAATTTCAGCTGGGTCGTACATTCCATAATTAAACATGTCAATTACTTTTACATATGCGGCTGTTCAATGTGTGGAGTCTCCTTGCTCGATATGTGAAATTACTTTGCCACTGTGAATGACTTGCCCCGAGTTTTGGTCGCTCGTAGATGGGGCAAAGTCTCCTGTAGAGCTGCGCTGCGCAGCATGTTGGCATGTGTGAACGCACATGATAAAATTCACATTTGGAGTGTGAGTGAAGAATGAAGAGATTTGAGGGACTCTTAACATTGAGGTATCAAGAACCGATGAGGGTGAAGTGAGATTAGTGGAGCAGCACCGGAACAAAAGTGCGGGAGAAACGGGAGGCCCTCGTAAATACCTGCTGACCTGTGGCATTGTATGGCACAATTCCCACATGCGAAAATCCGGGAGCGACCTTGCCGGGAACCGTACCCAGTTTGCCTAGGTGAGAGGCAAATAGTCTTAACCACTACACCACCGCACCCCCTGACATTTAAATTCATGGAATTCACCTTTACCATAGCACATTGTCCTGGGAAGCAGAATAATGTGTCAGAAGATCCAATGTTACCTGCTTCCCTGACTCCACAGCTCTGGCCCAACACAATTGACATTTAGCTGCTGTGTTTCTGGGAGAATAAGGCAGTGTTGTAAGAGCAGCAGCAGATGGATCCTGAACTTCAAAAACTAATTGAGAAGAACCTTGACAGATACAAGAAGGAGAGTGGAGCAGTCTGATCTATCCACATAACAAAAATTGACCATTGGAAGATTTAGGTGCCCATGCACATGATTGCCACTCCAGAGTACAAGAGACCATAAGGGCTCTATTGCAACAATACATATGGGAAGATTAACCTGGGATAGAATATCTTGTGTAGAGTAGTATCAGACCTGTGTCAAAAACAACGCTTACCTGAGTGTTTCCAGCCAAGACTCACCAGCACTGCCTGGACCCATGTCACCGCAGACATAGTGTGACCTTATCCACGTACCCCATGGGGTAACCAAACGTACTGAATTATTTTACAAATTGTGTGTCCATATTTGACAGTTTCAATATTTACAATAAATTCCATATCTCACACATCCATATCATAAAGTCCCACCTTAAATCAATCACTTTCTACCAGTCCAGAATGTTCTAGAGTGCTCAGAGCATCCCTTCTACTATTCGGGTACCACACCCTCTTGTCCATCCATATCGCACAATCACTCGTCTGCTGCCTTCACTCACTCACACCCTCTTCTCTTGTTCATCCTGTCCGCTGATGTCCCTTGATGCATCATACTTTGCCTGATAACCTCACTTTAGCCAGATGGCTACCACAAAGAGTGACAGCTGTCTGTCTGCAGGGGGATTTATAGTGTTGTCTGCTCTGGTCCAGAATTTTCTCGAAATGCCATGTTGAGCAGGGCAAAAGGATTACCGTAAAATTCTTGCCCATCCTCTTTAATTCGTTGACTCCTCCGGCAGGGCTGAGGAGGGGCTGTGACATCAGCCAGGTTGGCAGTCAGTTACTCCCCCTTCCGCTGGGTGACAGAGCAGTGAGCAGGTCTGCAAGGGGAGAGGGCCGAGGTGGGCCACACCCACAGCATCATTTATGCCAACACGTAACCACTTTTGTCTGTCATTTTGTAAGATAGCGCCACATGAAGAAGTTTTCATGTCATATTTCATTAAAGAATCAACAGATTTCTACCAGATTTGGCAAACAAGTAGTGCTGTGTTAGGCCATATAAATGAAATTTTTACAAAATGGGTACCAAAGAAACATTAGCTTTTCCTGCTAAATATATGAAACCATGCTACCAAATTAAACTTAACGTATGCTGGCAGTATCTATTAAAACCATCAAGTGTGTGTACACAGAGCCTATTTTGACCACCATTTTGTAAGCAATCACAACATAAAATAATAACAATTTGGTCATATCACGAAAAACAATTTTCAGTTTTCTGCCAAATTTAGCAAACAACTACTTCTATTCTAGGCTATGTAAATTAGAATGTTTTTAGTTGGTCAGACACTTATTTTAAAAATGGCGGCTATATATATTTCAGCTTTTATTCTGTATATAAAATCACTATTTTATGATGAATCGTGATAAAACAAAATAACAATGAATGCACATAATTATGATGTACAAAATCAGAGTAGGCTATATTCTTTACGCCTGAATATTTTTTATTTATTTGTATATGAGCATGTTAGTAATACAACAAATTTTCACTGTCAGTTGAGTAGCCATTCCCGAAAAATTAAATATTTTTTCTCTGACATTTTTGGGCTCAAAATAAACAGCTTCTTATGCTAGTTTTAAAATGAAAGGTATAAATGTTACAGTAATAATAACATGTTTAGCATTAAGCCACAACTTTCCAGTTCACCTATATATTTGGTTTATAACTCTCTGAACTATCATTCTGTCGTATTACCTGCAGCCAGTAACATGTGTACACGTTCGGCCGAGAACTTAGAACATCTTGAAGACATCAGTTCTGGCTATGATAAGGACATTTTCATTGCCAATGAGGCAGGTTTATTTTTTAGTCTTCTTTCTAACAGAACCCTGGGAATTAGAGAGACCTGCCTTGGAGCTAAGAGAAGTAAAGAAAGACTGAGTTATTTTATGTGAATAGTGTTGGCACCAAAAAACTCTTAACAGCTTCTTATTGGCAAAATTGCCAAACCTAGGTGTTTCAGTAACGTTAAAAACTTGCTCGCTTGGCACCTACAGGAACAATACAGATTCTTGGATGACATTGTCTGTATTTCAGATGTGGTTGAATTTTCTTGATTCTTGTATGGGTTTGGAAAACCGAAAAATCCTACTTTTTCTGTACAGATGCCTGGTACACAATGTTGTAAGATTGAATATTAAAATTATAAAAGTTATTTATTCTCTCTGAATTGTACTAGTAAGTTGCAACATATGGCCCAGAATCTCATAGTCCAAGTAAAGCACCACTACAGGAAGCAACTGGTATGTTTCTTTCTACGGAAAATAGACAACGATGATGCAAATGGGTCATTTGCCCCAAAGTGGAACATCTTGCAGGTAATACGCAAGTTGTGCTTATCATGGAATATCATTTTTCCTTCTGTCATTGCCAACTACTTCACCAAAGTAGGGTTTCCTTCAAGCAACGTTGCTGCTGCTGATGATGGTTAAGATGACATGAAACTGTGTGTGTGTGTGTGTGTGAAGCTCATTGGGCATAGATCACCAGCAGAACATCTGCAGAAGTAGTTTAATTTGAAGATTTCACAAAGATTGATGACTGCCTTCCAATCTGCCCACCACATTCAGATGAACAGTTTGTATTGGAAGAAGTGGGCTGAACCTGAAGATATTGAAGATGAAGACGATCAAGAACTCATCTTCCCAAATAGAAGTGAAATCTGCAGTGCTCATTCTGTACTGGAACTACTTTTTGCTACACGTAATGAACTTTCACGTCACATGACTTTACTTCAAGATATCAGCAAGGATATAAATGTACTTGGACAATAGTTGTAGAAAACAAAAAGTAATTAAAAATAATCTTTAGCTTTATTTTTTTTTCCATAAGGTAGTTCTATCTTGACACCCGCTCCTCTTTGCTTTCTGGTGATAGAGGTTACCAAACTGACCGCCCTCTTGGGTTCGTCGGAATACAGGGGAGTCAAACCCCAGAGTAAGGAGAATTGAGGTAGTTTCCTGCCCAGGGAGTTCGACCTTTTTGCCAACAGGCAGGGGACACCAGTTGTCCCTGGGAATGTGAGTGGTAAAGAGCAAGTAATAATTAAACGAGGGTGATAGTGGCAATAGGTGGTCTGGCCAGAGATATAGGAGCTATCCGCGGAGGCCCTGTTGGTCAGCGTGCTGGAATATAGTCGGCAGGGGAGGCGTTTGTACATGGTGTGGAGACGACTTTAGGCAGGGGTTGAACCCATATGATTTTCCCCGAAGCCAACTTTATCAAACAAGAATTGGGAGGATCCTTCTCTGTGACTACCTGGAGAGCCAGTTACGCCTGCTAGCAGTGGTGGGTTCTCTAGTTGATTTGGACGTGGTGGTAGAGTGGGGATTCTTGTGTGTGGGGGGGGGGGGCCAAAATAGACGAGTAAGACAGGGGTAAGTTCTATGGTTCCATAGGCGGAGGTTCTACCTCACGAGGGGTTGCAATGTTTATTTCGGCAGTGGCTTGGTGTTGTAAGGTTCGTTGTTCTCGACGCCTTATGTGGCTCTTAATGCCACCCTGCTTGCTGTGCATGAGTAAAGCCGTCTGTCTTTCCGCTGACGAACAGTCCTTGGGGTTTGACTTTGGCAGTCACGCCCAAGGCCGTGTCGTGCAGAAGTGCAGTCCGGTATTAGGACTATGTTGAGGGTAAATGAGGGAACACCTGAAACCCAGGAGCAGTTGTATGTCCTTTTGGACTCAAAAAATTTGCAAGCTCAGTCACCTGTGGAGTTCGGTGCACCGCACAGTTATTCCTCAACGGGTAGTTTAATTGCACAGGTTTCTGAAAATACCACAGTTAACTAATTCAGTTACCAAGGGTTACTACTAAAATTACTGTAGGCAAACAAATTCAATTTCACATAATATTTATTACGCTAAAGGAAAGAGGTGGAAAGTCCTGGCTGACATATACAAATTTAAGCTAGCAAAAATATTAATAATGGATATCCTGATAAATTAATTAAAATAAATAAATCCCAATTCTCTAATTAAGCAATTCACAGTGTATTCTCAGCAACGTAGTTATCCAGGGGGGCATTAGTGTTGCGACGACCTGCTACCGCGGGAGTCAAAGGAAGTTGACTGGGGTAAAGAGTTGTTGGGTACAGGGCTTCGGATTACCTCTGGAGAGAGAGAGAGCTTCCCTTGCGGTCAGCTGGTGTGGATGAGCCTTCACAAGCTGGTGGGCTGGAGTGGGTGCTGCCTTCACAAGCTGCTGAGCTGAAGTTTGAATTCATTCTTGTGCTGAGGAGAGGAGAGAGGTCTTTTTGCAGACCAGGGAGAGCTCACTGACCTATGTGGCGGGTGAGCCCGGCATCTGCTGGAGCGTGGTTTTGGACTTCCTTATATACGGAAAAATCCCGTGATCAGCAATCTTCCAGGGATATGGGGTAGAGCAGCCTCCCAACATAGGGGTATGTTTATCAGGGGTTGCGGCAGCGCTGCTCATTTCTTATCTTCCCACTTGGAGGCGACGACATATTGAAACATCTCTTTCTAAGGCTGGGGGTTATGATGTCACAAGGTCGCAGGTGTGCTGCCATCTCGTGGGTTTGCTGGAACTTCTTTCACAGGTGTCTGTAGGGTAGTGGTTTGTCAAAAATATTTTATTTAATTGTGGGGGTGGTGCTTGCATGCAGGATTTCGTGCAGGCCGCACATTTCATAGTTGAGTGCGTCAATTAATTTTATGTATGCGTCGGTTCAATGCGTGGAGTCTCCTTGCTCGATACGTGAAATTACCTTGTCCCTGTTACTAACTTGTCCCGAGCTCTCATCGGCTCAAGATGGGGCGAAGTCGCCCATAGAGCGCGTATCTGTGCTGCGCAGCATATTCGCATGCATGAACCTTTATGATTTTAATGGTACGTATGTGCAACTATTTGTTTCAGAGATGTATTTGTGAAATTATACATCTTTTACAGTATTATTGTAGTATACAGTTGATTTACACTGTTGTTATTGTGTACTTCCTCACCTTTTTAATTGCGTTGTTCTTGTATGTATTTACATATATGTCCATGTACTGTGAATTCTGCTTATCCTTCACTATAAAGAACTTCACTATTACACACTAGCAAAACTTGTGTCCCTTCATGTTCTTTATAGTGAAGCTTTCCTGTATTCATAATTAAAATTCTGGAACATGGCTGCTAAGCTGTCGTTATTGTCTTCAGTGCAGTTTAGTGTTTGTTCAAATGCTCTGCCATTATAAATGACTTGAGTCATGGCATTTTAACTTTATATGGAAATACTTATACCATAATTTGGCTACAGACCAACTCAATTAAACCTTAAAGTATCAGTGGCGTTTATTCCATAGAACAAGGTTGAGCCACCCCTTGGTGCTCCACATTAGGGGACAAGAAAAAAAGCTTTGGTGATTTTCTACAAAAGGAAAACCACAGCTGCTGGCCCCCAACATAAGCACCAAGGTGCCCCAGAGGAATATGTGAAAAGAAGTATCTCCACTCCCATGTGCAATCCTTCAGTGTATAAATAAATAACAATTAAGAAAGGAAGCCCAGTCCAAAATGATTATTAAACATCTAACTCCACTCTCTTACCTTGTTCGCCATTCAGGTTCACTGTTGTGAGTTTCTTTCAATACCCATCAAAAAACAATAACACACTAGAATTCTCGTCAATAAATAAGTTAAAAAATGAATTGCACTAACAAAAAGGAAGTAGGCATTAGTTACGTTTTTTGTAACAAATAAAATATCTGGTTTGGGTTTTTATTTGACCCTTTTTATTTCTCTTTTTACCACACACATAATGAGAAAAGATAAATATATAATAGTTAAACAAAACAATAATTGGTATTATGAGTATTACAGTTTCTTCAAACTATTTACATTTAACAGACCCCTTTCTTTTTTTGTGTTTTTTTTTCCTTCATATTCTTATTTTGTATTTTTTATACTTAGCAAAAATAACTTAGGATGCACCCGAAATTTAACATTTTAGCTACAGCTGTCTCCTTTTTATTTTATTTTAGGACCAACAAAAAATTTAAAACTTGTAAATAGAAAATACTTATGGCTGTCCACACCATTCAAAAACCTCTAACAAGGTATTCCATTTTTAACATGTTGTATTCAAGGATATTTGAGTCCAGTATAAAATCACTGTGCAACAAGTTGAAGGCAGCCACTGTCGTGATGTCGTGCAGTAATAAAAAAATCACATGCGAAAAGAAAATAAAGTTCTGACCGAAAAGGGTGAAAAGGCAGTGGTTGTGGTGTCGACACACCACTGTTGCTTAAATCATAGCATGGGCCACGGTCCCATCACTTGAAAAGCACGAGGCTGAGATTACATCATCACCAAAATGACTAGGTCGTTTAGCCGGGGAACCGCACTGAACAAAATTACAAGGGAAACACTATAAATGAGCACTGATAATGCAACTAACAATTACCGCAACCATTTATCATAAGGTAAGTACAAATCACCCACCTAGATGGTGAAGTATGGCTCTTATGCCATAATACAGTTGAAAGTTTGGTAGTAAATTTTCAAAACCAACTACATTGTGTGGAAGTAAAAGTCGTAGAAGACAGGGTCAGCACATTCCTTCATGTACGACAGTGACTATGATGATCCAAACTCGCGACATGACCAGTCGATAAATATCAAAAAGCCATATTGTAGGGTTAAATACAATTGAAAATTACATTTGCATTTAAAGATAATTAACGTAATTACAAAATAAATAAAAGGCTTAACATAATTAAGTAAATTATAATAAAGGTAGCAACCAAGCGTAACACATTATAGCCAGGAAAATCAGAACTTTGATACAAATATTTAACGTTATTACGGTACTAGTGCTGCCAACTATCATAGCGGCAGACGGACCCAATCCTAGAGATACAAAAGTAAGTTGCTTTTAAGAATAACAACGTGTTACGATACTGACATAGTTTTTTGGGCTGTTTATGGCTCTTACAATTACACATGAACGAAATTACCTACTTTGGTTCAGAATTAACACAAAGTTTAGAGTACCACTTAAAAAAAAAAAAAAAAGTGTGTGTGTGTGTGTGTGTGCGCACGCACGTGTGTGTGGGTGCGTGTGTGTGTATATACACACACACTCTCCCTCTCCCTCTCCCCCTCTCTCTCCCCCTCCCCCCTCCCCCTTTCCCCTCCCCCCTCTCCCCCCCACGGTTAATACAGCGGTAAAGTAAATGTTTTGAATAAATTGCCAAAATGAACATATTGACAGTATTCGTTATATGTTACATGTGCTGTCCTCTGACGTAAGAAGCGGCAGTTAAAAAAATATAAATAATATGTTTTATTACGGCTCTACTACTTGGCAAACAAGAGTGAAATGAAAACAATATTTTTACTGTCAGAGATAAATGTTATAAAAGCCAATTAACCTTAACACAGATTTACGTTTTCTGTTTGCACAGTTAAATAGTAAAAGAAAATTAACTTTTAACACATAAACGCTAATGTGGTTTTCTGACTGGAAACAAGGAAGATCATAAAGAAGAAAAAAATAAAACAGGTTTTGCAAAAAACGTGTATTGCTAGAAAAGCAATAGGAAAAAAATTAGGTTAGGAGAAATCATGCTGTAGCATATCTCAAGGTAAGCAATGCTTACCCTATACATATTGGAAATGTTTGACCCTTTATAGCTTTCGTCTTAACTTTAAATACATTTAAATATGAGTTGCTGTTTCTGATTCGAGAAACAGAGTTTTCGTAACTCCCGTTCTGTACACGCATAGTGTTGCTATTTAGTATTTCTTTCCGAAAACTGTAGTGACTAGCGATGAATCGAACTCGCAAGCGAGTTACCCTGCCGTGTTCCTTCGGCAGAGTAAGCAGTCATTCTGTTTGCGTACTCCAGTCCTCATTTTTCCTTGGAAAGTGGATGAAAGTATTAGGGCAAACTGGAGTTTTCTTAGAATTTTTAATATGCTCTGTAAATAATATTCAGTTTAATTATTATTACATTTATTTTGTTTCCTTTTTTATATCTAAGGTATTATAAAACAGTAAATACATTTGGAGGGTAAGCAAAGTTTGAAGTTGCGTTTGTTAGTAGAAATTTAAAATGGAACCACTGCCTGGCACTAGTAAATGTTATCTAAAGCACTCAGATATGTGGGGCTATAATATTGCTTACCCTGTAAAAAAATTCACTACATGCAGCTGTAAAGTATTCAGTGGTGTGGGTAATTTGGTCACATTTGGAACATAGCCCTGTAGCCAGTTGCACAGTTCCATGAATTTGCCATAACTGTTTGACTGCAGAGCTTACACCATGACTGTGAAGTTGCAGTTACTTTCTACATAGTTCAGGCAGGATTGTCTTGCTAGACATGGCATTAACAGTTTGTAGTCTGCCTACTTTTACTGATATTCAAGATAAGTTAGATAGAAATTGCATGTATTCAGCACTGCAGAAACACCAGTTATGTTGCTCTGTATTCCCACTTACTACTGTCCTACTGGTTGACACCACTCCGAACATGCTTACTGAAACTTAAAAGTTCATTTTTAGCCAGAAAAGTTATTGCTGCTGGGCTGTAGTGTTCCTGCAAGATCCTAACAAGCAAGAAAAAGTGACACCAGATCTGGACAAGTTTTGTCTTCCATGGCAAAGAAATTTGCAAAGTAGTGTTGCTCGAGCTATGCTCAAGTGCAGTCAAAAAGTGTTAATGATCATAATTTAGGTGTTTTTAACACTGTTTAGTTTCCTTTGGTGCAATGAATGGAGAGAAGGCATGAATTTATGTTTAAATAACATTCAGTGTGCAAAATATTTTTGATGTTTTTTGTTTTGAATGCAGAGTGTCTGAGGAAAAGAGCTCGGGGAGAAGTAACAGTGAGGTCACCAGGGATGGGGAAGATTGTCATAAACAATCATGGTATTGACTACTTCAAAGATGACCAGCCAAGAGAACAGGTAGGATGTTTCCCCTTTTAGAACGTAGTGATTTATTTTGCATAGTTCTTATCTCAGCATGTGAGTTGTGAAAGTTACAGTAGTAAGTTAAGTTAGCTATGTATTTTGTCCCAGGGTGATTCCATTGCTTTATGTTAGAATCTTTTTTGCAATATATACAGAATACTGTACCATTATGAATCACTTCTATGGTTGAATGCTCTATAGTTGTGTTAATAGACAACTTTCAGCTTTGTTTTAAATTTAAAAAATGTATAGTTAAGTCTCATGTGATTGTACACACCAATGTAAAGGATAAAGTAAATCGTCAACAAAGTGGTTTCAGTGACAATACCCTCGAGCTTCAACACAAAATATTTGATTTAAAATTTTGTTGTACAAGAAACTAGAGATTGTAAATAAAAAATATGTAGACTCAGTATCTTTACAAACTGTAACTCACAACTAAGGAATAATAATTTCACATTTTCCTATGGGTTGAGAAGTAAAATCTTATCACACAGAATATTGTGGGTGAAATATCTTTTTACATTTTATAGCAGAATTGAATATTTACACAAGTACGCACGTTAAAAACTTATGATTGTCCTTGTGCGGTTACACTCCTGACTCAAGGACTGTGTTGTTTTGTGGCTAAGAGTGTGACGTGTGTCCGATTAGACTGACTGGACATGTTAGTCGAGGATTTTATCCGCTAAACCAAAAGCAACTTAGGTAGCTGGGATGGGACGAGGGGTGTTGGCTCGTTCTTGTACACTCTTACTTCTAGTTGTGTATTCTAGTTAGATATGCCCTTAGGCGGGACAAATTATTTGATGCCTGAACGGATGTTTCACTGACGATCTTCTTTAGACCAGAAGATGTAGTTGTCCCAGCATAGGCGCACTTCAGTACCGGTCAGAAGCCCGGTGACAATCGGGTGACACTTAGTGTGGATACGGACACACAGAAAGTTAATGAACACAACCGGAGCAGGCGTGACTGCTCGTTGTCTGCGTTCTGCGGCACGGTCCCATTCCACCTGTCTATCCTGCGTAGGATGGGGTGATGCTATTCCCGGCCTGAGTAGGGTGAGCCAAGTGATGCTCCCTGCGTTTTCTGCCACTCCTCCTCTCGTGAGGCATAGGGTAACAGCTCTGTAGCTCACACAGTGCACTGAGACAGAAATACTACCAGTGTAAACCAATAGTGACTTGCCGGCTCGAGCTCGATAAGTCCCCCCACTGATCCCCCACCGTAGGCGGGCTGATCAGGGACGGGGAGCCTGTGGACGACGAAGCCTCCACTGGTTGTGCGTTCACACTAGGATGCCCGGCAACACTGCAGGCCACAGTCACCACCCACTATTCAGTGCGGATGGTGAGAAGCAACCTGAGTCTGTCGTGCCTCCTGGTGTGACTGTGTTGCTAGTGGTTGTGGCGTCAGTGTTTCTCCCCAAGACCACTGACAGTGCCGATGTGGGGTGTGGGTCTATTGATTATTAGAATGATTGACGGAACAACCAATGTCATATTGATAATCACTTACTTTTGAAACTTGCTAATTCAGGCGGCTTTTGTGAGATGTTTTGTTATTTTTGTATGTAAAATGTTATAACCCAGTGATCATCATTACTGATGTTTCATGGTTGAATTTTTATTTTTAACACCCATGTTGAGGCACTTTTACAGAAGTTCTTCTGTGTAAAATGGGTGAATGGAAAAGTATTAAAAAGTAAAAAACTTGACTTGTGCCCTTACATCATTTTTAATATAAACTACTACCGCTCATCCACGTGCTTCTATCTACTACAGGAACCAACAACCCGATGTCTAACAGGAAGTGTTCTCGTCAGAACATGGAAGATATTTCATTCCCGGACTGTTCCTGACACGCCCTTCTCTCTCTACTAAGATTGTGTACACATGTGAAGGAGCAAATCAAGCACGTGTTACGGATTCATAGTGAGTGGGTTTAACTCAAATGCACTTTGGATACACAATAAACAAAAGATATTTGAAGCGGCCATGCAACACATCAGCCCTCCTGATGCGCCCAGCAGACAGAGTTTCGCCGCATCCCCAAAGATGGCCAAGCGCCTGCGGCGATATCACAAGCGCCAGAGGATAGTTCTCCTACCTCGCGCACTCCAGGCAGACGTCACATGGGCACGTCACACCTCCCAATCCGGGCTCCCTGTGCACTCCAGAGGAAGCTGTTTGTAAAGCCGTGCGCACCCGAGGTCCAGAGTTCTTCTCCAGTAGCTCGCCTCAGCACTTCTTGTGCTGGGGCTCTCTACGGCACCCTAAGCCCTCACGGTCCTCTCCAAGAACTCCAAAGGCTCCAGCCAAGCCTACCAGCAGCTTCAGAGGCTGCTACCACCAACAACCAGAAGCTCCAGAGGCTTCTCTCAACAGCCACCAGGAGTTCCAGTAGCTCCAGGGTTCATCTCCAGTAGCTCGCCTCAACACTTCATGTGACGGGGCTCTTTACTGATCACTAGGCCTTCACGGTCCTCTCCAAGAACTTCCAGTTCTCCAGTGGCTGCAGCCACCACTTACCAGAGGCTTTTACTACCTATTGGCATTGGCGTCACCAGAAGCTGCTTCTACCTGAAGATATTGAACACTACTTAAAACTTAACTTGTTGTGACCTCCTGGTTCTTCAGCTGTCACTACTTGCTGGTAGTGGTTCCTCAGTTAAGGTTAGGGCCTCTTCTAGGCAAATCCAATTAGTGTTAGTTGCGACAGTAAAGCTAATTATTTCCCTTGCATTTCATTAGCCTAGGAGCTGGTCATCATCACCCGTTAATGCGTACGTTAATTACTTCCACAGCACAGACTTATTGGTAGCATGTACGAGTCACCTAGGTGTTTATTGTCTAAATAAATACCTAAGCTTAAACGTATCCATGAGTTCTTTGTTATAGTTCTATAGCCTATCTACCACCATTATTTTATAGACGAGTGGTAAGCAATCGACAGAGAGTTTAACATAGAATAGAACGTCAGTCCCTCTTCGGGGCCTGTCAGTTGCACACACACCTCATCTTTTGATGGCCACCTATTCTGTTCACCTCTGTGTTCAGAACGGTAGAGCCCCAACCACTAGGACACACCCCACAGAGGCGGGACAGGCGACCCCAGTTGTATTTCTAACCAAAGCGCCTAGCCAAGGTGCTGGCATAGATAGTTGCTGGGGATTGGAGGCCCTACATTTGTTATTACACCCGGCAGTGGAAGAAAGGCTGTCATGGCAGAATGCTTTTCAAGCATAATATGAATTAAACGTATTGTGGATTGCCAAGAATTATAATCCCATGGAAAATAAAAACTGCTGTTTTACAATTTTTCATTTTTTTACTCGGCATGGCATTGACAGAGAAAATTATGAAATACTGTAATAAGTTTCTATTAGAGCAACTCTCAGCATACCACATGACATGTGCTGCAAATTTTCACTGGAAATTGTGTTTTCCTGTGATAAACATAAAAAAAAAATGTACACGTTACTGTATATAATAGTGTGGAAAATAACACATTTTTCTCACAGTATTATAATTTGTAAAATTATTTTTCATTATTATCAAAGGAAAGTACGATTTCCAGTGAAAATTTCTGGCACTTGCGTTGTGAGAATTATGGAACTGTTTGGTTCATTGTAATAGTTTTATATTAATAAAAGATTTAGTACAGGAAGTACAATCTTCAATTACAAACGTTTTTGGTCAAATAAAATAAATTTTGAGCAATATTTATTAATTTTAATATTTTGTTAACTTTGTTCGTATTTTTGTAATAGTTTGCTGAAAGATTCTCACTTAGTCACTTGCTCGAAATATGCTTTTCTGACTATTTTATATATTTTATAATCATATGCAAAAATTAATGTTGTTATTAACCTGATCATTGTGTTCAGTAGTCAGTCAAGTAAAGCTGAAAGTTGTTGCGAACTTTATCTTAATGTTACTAGTTTGTACCAATTCTTACTTTTATATGCATGAAATGAACAGAAGCAAAAATTAACAAATTAATTTCAGTACCAAAAGTTAGGAGCATAAATTTTTCACTAAATATGCCAATTTGCTGGTAGTGTGCCAGTCTTTGTGTTCCTAAAAATGTGTGCAATATAGTCACATAATGCCATTTTTTCAAACGTTATTTTCAAAAGCATTTAATCAAGCATGATCAGCTGTACACATTCTGTGTAATTTTTCACAGCTCTGTTCATCAATGATCTGAGTCTGGCATGAGTAATTGTTTTTGGTTTTATTTTATTTGTTCTTGTACTTCATAAGCTTCACCCGTTTGAGCCATTCAGTTTTTTAAATTGAAATGTTAATTCTCAATTACTAAGTATCACAGGTAGCTACAGGAATATCATTTTTTCATTTATGTATTTTAAATTTTCCCAGAATTGTTGTTAAATTCTAAAAAAAAAATTTGTTGAAAAAGTTGTAAAAAAAATACATTCGTGATTAAACATAGCTACATAGACAAACATAGTACATTAGACAGAATGTAAGAAAATATATCTAAAGTTGTCTTGTACTCCATTAGTAGGTTTCGTAAAACAACTAATTGTGTGGCCATGGTAAGCACAGATCCACAACATTGTTTGGCCATTTATTGTATTTCATATTTACATGAACACACTCCTAATGAACGATTACAATAGTGAGTATGGCTTATGTATTTTCTAAGAGAAAACATGGAATGTGATGTTTCAGTAGCTTACATTTAATAATAAGTCATTTCTTTTTGACAAGAGCTGTAGACTATCCTTTTTTGTGATGGTTTCAGTCTTCATGTCGCAAATAGGCTACTCAGTGTTAATTGTAAAACCATTTTCAACATTGCCATTGCCATGGAGAAAAATTCATTGCAGTTTCCACAAGTGTCTTCACAGATTTGGATTGCCATGCTCATGAAGGAGGTTATGCTAGAAGTGATCTTCTTGTTTGTTTGACCTAAAGTAGTTCATGGATTTTTTCACAATGTGCTAAAAGAGTAACTTCTCAAATCTATATTTTGCTGTATCTGTGAAAGCTCTGTCAGTTCAGTTGTTAGGAAAGTAAGGTGTGCCACACACACCGTGAGATTAAAAACAAAAATTAACTTTGTCTCCGTACATTAAAAATACCAACAAAGTGTCGAAGGAAAAAAAAACCGGAAATACATTTACCTGAGTACGTTTTCTGTTGCAGAGTTTCTATTCCCAGAGTTTATTCTTGTTGTTTAGCAATAGTTTATTGTATTTGAACAGCATCAGAACATAATTTCAGCATTTTAGAGTGGTGCCTATGGCAGGACACATATTGGGAGACAAATTTTTGATATACCCTTGTCCTACACTTCACCACCAATCCATTGAGAAATGCAGTTACTGTTGTCGGCGAAGCACTTACCTTCCAAAAACTCCTTTAATTTTAGATGAAGGTGGTAATTTCTGGTGGCAACATTTAAGCTGTAAATCAGGCTATTCCAAGCCTCTGCCATAAACTGCTCAAGCAGCTGTTTTGTGTGTGCATGTGTGTTGTGGAATGTATGGGAATGGGTGGAGAGGGGTGTAACATGCAGCCAGGCATTGTTAAGGATGAACACTGTCGGACAAGAGGCCTTTCGTGCAGTTTATAATGGCTTTCATCAATCTCTTCATTGTTTCACAATTTGTGTTTGCATTAATGGTTTGACCAATGGCTAGACACTCCATTGTGTGCACCATGTTAGTCCAAGAATGCAATGATTATTATTTAGTGGTTGGATTAGACAGTCTCACTGGTTTGGGGGGTTTTCTCAGGAATCTCCAGTTTCCTCTGTTCTTTCATTCAGTCAGTGCTACTTGATACTCATCGCTTCACCCACATCAGCTCTCAACACCTCAATGTTAAGAGCCGCCCAAATCTCTTCACTCACTCACTCAGTGGTCGGGGAGAAGGTTTTCTTTGCTTTCTTTCTTTTGGTGGAAGACTATGTATGATGCAGTGAGTGTTGTGAATTATTGTTACAAGATGCCTGAGGGGCATATCTGAGTTTGTTATGGATGGAGGTCTCAATAAAAATAAAATAACTAAATTTGATTTAAAATTTATTCACACAGCTATTATTTACAGCATTAAATTATCTATCTCCACTCTTACTCTTTTTATTTCTCAGTTAGTGCAACATCTAATGTCTATTTTAGCTCTAATTAACGTTCTCAATGTCGCTGTTTTGTTATAGTCAACTCATACTCATCATTAATACACGTTCAGTCTGTCGTCATTATTTATAATGTCTTTCACCCCTGCATCTACTCCTGCCAGCTGCACTCTTCACTGCTTGATACTCGCAGTCGCAGATTTCCCTTCCACTGGTCACTTTTCTCACTGCTTGTCGTCTACTGCTGAAACTCAGCCACTCATCCATTCAACAATTCCCGGCCCAGAGGCCTATCTCACTATCTATACTCTGCTGGCCTTGACCCGGAAAGTTCGATGCACCCCTAGTAACACTTAGAGAAACTAGGGCAACAAAGCACTAGAAAATTCTCCAGATAAATACAGAAATTCAATACAACCAAGGTCAGCAGCGCGTACTGCAGAAACGATATTGTGTCGGCATGCTTTTTGTAACAGATATGTGGTTCCTGGTTTTCAATCGCTTGTTATTCAAAACATTCCATTGACTTATCACTGCCACTATCATATAACTGATCTGTCTTTCACTCGCTCATGCGGAACAAAGCAGCATGTGTGTAACACTGCTCCCTTCTCAAGTCTGTTCGTCCCAAACAGGCTCTGCGACATCCAGATCTTAATAGAGTGCCAGTCGGTCGACGTGGACAACCTTTGGCTTTGCCCGAGAGCCTTGACAACAAATCCGAAAGATCACATCATTGATCTTCAGAATCCTGTAGGAGCCTGCCCAACATTTCTGTAAAGGCTGTTCACGATAAAGTGAGCACTTTTGAAATCAAGCTTGGAAAAAATTTGCTACCTCTATGTACATATATGTATTCTAATTAGTGCACTGAGTGACATTCACCCAGTAAAGTTGGTAACAAGGAATGGGAAATAGTTCCATATCTTAATGTCAAATAAAAAGTGCCAGGTAACCGTTTCTACTACCTTAAATTATTTCTTTCACATTCTGTGTTTTTTTTAATGCATCAAAGTGTTAAAACTAGCAGATTTGCAAAACTTTTTATTTTGTAATAATTTCACAGTTTTATTTGACCGACGCATGAATCAAAGTGATGAGGCCCATGGCAATGTTAATTCGGAGGAATACACAGAGTGCATACAAGTAGATCTTACGCAGGGCTCTCAAAAGTGTTCATTTTACCGTCAACAGTCTATGGATTCGAGTACCCATTTGGTCTCTGTGGGTTGCACAGCCACACCAGATGTCATTCTTGAAATACCTCGCCCTACATTCTCCTATCATACCACATCTTCAACCTGCCACTATTTATTCTAAAGTGCTGTTGAGCAAAATCATGAATGCCAACTAGTCTGTTATATAGTTTGCTGGCATAATCACACGCTGCAGCTTCCTCTTCTATCGGTCGGCCAAACAGCAGTTCACTAGGAAGGTGTAACTCTCTTCCAAACAGTATCCTTGACGGTGTTACCTTTGTGGACTCGTGAACTTCGTAGCGGTAAGCAAGGAGAAACAATGGTACCTTTGAATCCCAATCCTTTTGGTTGTCTGCCACAAAGATCAACAGGTACTGCTCAAGAGTGCGGTTAAGCCTCTCGACCATTCCATTCGACTGAGGGTGTAAGACTGTACTAGTTGCAGTCTTTTCCATCTCCAGAATCCTTGTTACCTTCTGGAAGACTACAGCTTCAAAGTATCTTCCCTGATCAGAATGGAGCTCTAGTGGCACCCCAAACTTCAAGAAGACATGTTCTATGAGTGCTTCTGCTACAGTACGTCCTTCCTGGTTCAGGAGGGGAATAACCTCACACCACGTAGTAAAGTATTCTTGGGCTACCAGCAGATAGGGATTACCCCTCTCTTTGACAGGCAAGGGACCCAGAATTTCTACTGCCATCTTCTCGAATGGGGTTCCAACATTGTATTTCTGGAGGTGACCTTGTGCCCTGGTCCTTGGGTCCTTCCTCGTAGTGCAGGTATCACACATTCAGCACCACTTTTCAACATCCTCCCATTAGTGAAGCCAGTACAATCTCAGTCTCACTCTGTTAAGGGTCTATTAACACCAAAGTGGCCACTGGTTGTCACATTATGTAGTTCCTCTAAGATTAGGGAACTCTGCATTCTGGAAGGACCAACTGTAAACGTGTGTGTTCCATCATTACTTTCCCATATTCTGTAAAGTACGCCATTATTCAGTATGAGGGAACTCGATCATGCCCAGTATGCTTTGACTGCTGCACTCAGGCTAGATATCTCTTCCCACTGTGGCCGACAGCCAACTTCTTTCCACTTCAATAATGGCTGTAAAGTGGGATCATTCAGCTGATATTTCATAATACCCTCATCACTCCAGGTGGGTGACCCATCATAAGATAAAGAACCTTGAATTTTTGTTCTCAGTACCTTCAGTGATTCACCACTCTTTTCTTCTTGGTGTTTGCAATGACAAAAAATGGCTCACATAGCCTCCTAGACAGTGTGTCTGCATTTTTGTAAAGGTGTCGAGATCTGTGCTTTATTTCAAAGTCATATTCTTGAAGATGCTGTATCCACCACACTATGTGACCTTCGGTGTTCTTGAAATTTAGTACTTAGCATGATGAAGCATGGTCGGATCGTAGAATATAATGACTGCCATAAAGGTAGTGGTGGAAGTGCGAAATGGCCTTCACCATGGCCAGAAGCTCTCTGCGCGTAACACAGTTATTTCTCTCAGGCTTATACAATGCCTGATTGATGTATTGTAGTTGTCTTTCCTTCCCATCTTGAACCTGAGATACCACAGCTCCAATGCCCACATCATTAGCTTCAATGTCCAAAATGAATACACCCTAAATTTTCAGGAAACCCAGGACTTGCGGAGATATAGTAATTTTCTTTAGCTTACTAAAAGCATTTTCACACTCAATGGTCCAGTGAAATCTCCTTTTTGCGTTAGTCAGTTCATGTAGTTTGCTTGGCAATCGTGGCGAACCCTGTTACAAATCAACAGTAACAGGCACATAATCCCAGGAAACTCCGCACTTCAGTTTTTTGTTGGTGTCGGTCATTTTCCTATCGCTTTGGTCTTCTCCATGTCTGTATCAATTCCATGGGCCATCACTACATGTCCCAAGAAATTAATTTTCTTTTGGAACAGGTGGCACTTCTTAGGAACCAGTTTCAAGTTGGTTGCAGCCACTTTCTGGAATACAGAATCTAAGCATGATAGGTGCTCTTCAAATGTCCTTCCTGTGACAACATTGTCATCTTGACAGATATCCAAAGGCAGGACTTTTTCCATCAGGCGTTCGAAGGTGGCAGAGGCATGACACAGCCCAAAAGGCATAACTTTAAACTGCCACATTCCTTTCCCTTGGACACAAAATGCTGTCTTCTTCTGGTCCTCTGGGGCCACCTCGCACTGCCAGTATCCACTCTTCATGTTCAAAGAAGAAAACCATTGCGAATCTATGCTGTTCAATGTATCATCTATCCTTGCAAGTAGATAAGAGTCTTTCTGTGTCAAATTATTAAGATGGCGATAATCTAAACAAAACCTCAGCGAGCCAACTTTATTTTTAACAAGAACTATTGGGGGTGACCATGGACTAACTGATGGTTCTATCACGTCTGGATCCTTTATTTCCTTCAGAATTCCCTTAACTGCCTTATGCAAATATAGTGGTAGTTATCTTGGTGGCTGCTTTATGTGTCTTGCATCTCCTGTGGCAGGTCACATCCGTTCTTCCAAGATCATTTGGTCCACACGAGAAGGCATCCCTATTTATTTGCAATAATTCAGAGGCAGACTTCTCCTGTCGCCAGTTAAGATTATTTTGTTCTTACTAGAAGTTCCCCCAGTAATTCTGGTAAATTACATTCTATTTGTTTTACATTAGAATCTTCTGAAACACTTGGAAGTACCTGTGTGACCTGCTTGCAAACACCTATCACAGCCCCCTCTTCAAGACAAATGGCACCATTGGACAAATTTATCATTCTAACTGGAAAACTGTCAGAATTAGAAGAGAACAAAGTCCTTGCTACAACAACTTTATCTGGCAAGATGCCAATCCTCTCTGCTAGCTCAGTTAGACCCAAATGTCTGACGAAGTTTCCTTAACATCTGCATGTAATGACAATTTCACTAGAAGTGGGCAGCACAGTGGGTTGACCACATACTACTGGGCATCTAATTGGGGAGGACAAATCATACCATGTTGACACCACCAATTCTGTACTACCTACCCATAGCACACCAAGTCGAGTATCGATACAGCACCCCAACCTAAGTAGTACATAAAGCCCTACAAGTTATTCATCCCCTATTTTTGCTATGTATATAGTGTGCTCTATGCTAAGGTCCCCAAGCTTCAAGATTACTTTTCTCTTTCCTCTAACTCCTGATACTGTAGTCAAATAGCACCGTTCCATGGTGTCGTCAGTTGTCGCTGAGGGGAAAGGCCTGAGGATGTTTGGTCTTACTACTGTTATGGTCACCCCTGTGTCGAGGACCACCTGGCAAGGAACATTATTCAGGCTCCCCTCCACCAGTAAGCATCCCAATCCTGTTTCACCGACTATACATGTAAGAACATTGGGGCTTTCCCTCCAGCAGTCACCGACTTCACCCCCTAAGATCAATGGTATTCCAGAGGAAACCACCCAACCAGCAGCATTTTCCAGCAAAACTTTCACATTCAAAATCCCGAGAGTGACCCCACTGGATTATTAAACCTGGCTCACCTTTGTGGGGAGGTGAGAATTCTGGCTGCTACACCACTATAACTCCAGCCATGGTTGAGTTGGTTATCTTCTTCCAGATTACTGTGAATCCTCCTGCCATTAGTAAATTTGAACATTACCATAGATCTATTGGCCAATGTTGAGGCATTGCTGAAGAGATTTTAAGATACCTAAATATTGTACTGTTACAACAATATTTTTTTATGTGCATGTATAAAAAAAGGACGCACACAATTACTTTTAAAACTTACCTTTTAGTAGGTAAAGAAATTACAGGATTACTTTCCGTCATACACTTCCTACTGTACTGTTGTACTTCAGTCTATGTTACACTGTATTAAGTTATAGGCAGAAATTTTTTTAGGTTGATTTCTGGTGTGTACTGACATTGTGTATATAACAGGATGTACAACCGAGTATTGTAATGGTGTATGTTGTAAACATTATGTAATCACGCACATAGAGACAGGGGTCAATTGTGTGGATAGGTAAACAGTAGAACCAATGGACGGGACATAAAAGTGGCGATGAGGATGGGATCTGTACCTGGTTGAATAAAATACAGTAACTGTCTAGTCATCGGTGAACAGTCATGGCCTCCCGTGGCTACAATCAGCGAATTTGTGCTAGCCCGAGATACATGGGGGTCTTACTGTGAACATTTAGTTATATTTTATCGCTAATAAAATAGAGGACAATGTAGCGAAACAGGCAATTTTTTTTACTCTGTGCGGGACCAAGTTGTACAGTATTGTTATATCATTACTATCGCCACACCAAACAGATGCAGTACCATTAACCAAAGTGCTAACAAAACTTACAGAATGTTTTGAGCCAAGACCAGGTGAAATATTGGAGACTTACAAGCCCTTAAAACGGGATCAACAGGAAGGTGAAACAATTGCGGTCTATGTGCTGAACTGTGTCGACTATCACACACTGTAATTTTCCTAACCTAGAAAGAATGTTGCAGGATAGGTTAGTATGCGGGGTACGTGACAAAACTGTTCAACTTGTGGTACTGGCAAAAGACAAATTAATCTACAAGGAAGCAGTAGTCATTGTGATGGCAGCAGAAGCAATGGGAAGAAACCTGCTGGATTTACGGGGATCTGCAATCGTGGAACATAAGGATGAGCTACATAACCTACAGACCTATGGGCGTAGAAAATGGCCAGACTCTCTGGCAGGGTGTCAAGAGGAACTGGCAAGACACATAAGCTGGCAGTGCAACTGGGATCATCCACTGGTTACATGTCTAGTCGGTTCACGACTGGAACAGACTTTTAGACAACACCATAGTCGTCAGCTGCATGCTTCGTTACTACAAAAAGTGACTGGTGCGGGTACAGTTAGTTTGGCAGCACAGAGAGAGAATATAGTTTGAATGTTGTAATGTATTTTTTTATCTATTGCTTAAAAATGGGAGTAGGAAAGATTCCGAGAAAGTGTGTTCCGGTCTTGAACAGACTATAGACATGTGTCCACCACATGTTGCCACTGCAACAAGAGAGACCACCTAGAGAGAGTGTACATAACCAAGAAGAAGCAAGGGAGCGCTGGTTCTACAAGGAAGCGACAGGAACCTGCCCAGGCATGGTAACGTAGGACTCATCTGTTAGGAGAACCTGAATCCGATTATGAAGATGAGTCAGGGCAAATATATGGACTGCATAGCCTGCAAGGGGTAGGCAGCAATGAGCCATGTGTAATTGACCTGTCATTAGATAATAACCTGCACCAGTTAGAGGTGGACACAGGAGCCAGTTACACAGTGTTTAGCTGAGGTACTTATATGACTTTGTGGCGAGAACTGTGTCCATTAGAAGAGTGCAACATTGTTCTATACACATGGTCACAGGAACGATTGTAAATTAGGGGTCAGAAAGTGGTGGAAGTTCAATCAAAAAATGGCTCTGTTGCTTCCCTGCCCTTGTTGGTGGCTAATGTACAGGAGCGCAGCCTGCTTGGAAGGAACTGGTTTGAACCCCTCGGTATCTCAGTAGAGGGAATTTTCATGGTATAAGCCTAGGTGAAGGTGAATGGGATTGGTTCTCTAGATACTGAAACACACTGAGCTGCCCACTATGTATCTACAGGTGTTTAATAACAGGGACTTAGGAAATTATAAAAGGACCCCAGGTAACTGTTCATTTAAGGAAGGAGCGAAACCAGTTTTCATGAAGAATGGAGTAGTACCATTTGCACTTCAAGAGAAGGTGGAGGCAGTCATTGATAAGTTTGTTGAATGAGTTGTCTATGAACCTGTAGCACATTCAGTTTGGGCAACACCAATTGTGCCAGTTATGAAAAGGGATGGCTCAATTAGAATCTGTGGGGACTATAAAGGTACTCTGAACAACATTAGCCAAGTTTAATGTTACCTACTTCCAACATTTAATGAAGAATTTGCTCGTTTAGCAGGAGGGAAATATTTTACAAAGTTGGATTTGGAAGATGCTTACTTGCAAGTGGTTGTGGATGAGTCCACTGCAGAGTTATTAACAGTAAACAATAAAAAAAAGGGGGTTTTTAGAGTTCATCGTCTCCAGTTTGGAGGAAGTGGGGGTCCAGCAATTTTCCAACAGATTAAAGAAGACTAAATGGGTTTTTGCAGCCACAAAAGTGAAATATTTAGGGTACCTGATTGATGCGGGAGGCATTTATCCAACACAGGATAAGGTCGAGGCAATATACAAAGCACCAATGCCACAAAACACACGTGATTTGCAACCATTCCTTGGGCTCTTGAATTTCTATGAGAGGTTTTTGTCTGACAAAGCAACAGTACTGGAACCTCTGCATCGGATGTTGGACAACGAGGCCATGGATGTGGGACCAACAACATGAATTAGCATTTCAGAAAGGAAAATAACTCCTATAGACTAGCATGCTTCAGTCCATTATGATCCCAAAAGAGTTGTGGTGAAGACCTGTTATGCTTCAGAATTTGGAGTCGAGGCTGTCTTAGCTCACATCATGGATAATGGGGAAGAAATGCCTGTAGCTTTTGCTTCACGAATGCTCCATAAAACTGAGCGTTAATATGTCCAAATAGACAAGAAAGCTTTAGCAGTAATGTTCGGTATCACCAAATTTCATCAATACTTGGTCGGTCGACCATTTGCTGTGATCACTGATCATACATCCTTGTTGCAGTTGTTGGACCCACACCTGTCCACTCTTGATATCCTTTCCTCCAGGATGCTCTGTTGGTGTTTGTTTGCAATTGGGCATGTATGATTTTCAACTGGTCTGCAAGCCTGGAAACAAAATAGGACATGCGGATGCTCTAAGCAGACTGCCAGAACCAGTGCCCACTGCAACAGAAGTGCTCATGTTAGAGGAGAAGCCAGAAGCACCCCTTAATGCACACATGGTGGCCCAGTTAAAAGAGAAGGATAACATACTGAGACAAGTGAAGTACTGTATTTTGTACTGCATGGGTGGCCAGAAAAACTGCTTAATGAAGAGGTCCGACCGTATTGGAACAGACGTGTTGAATTGTTTATCTACCGGGATTAACTTCTCTGGGGTATAATAGTTGTTGATCCAGAATGCGGAATAAGATATTGGTTCTGCTCCATGCCTCACATGATGGCATGGTATGTTCAAAAGCATTTGCTAGAAGTTGCATATGGTAGCCAAAACTCAGTGACGACACTGAGAAGATGGTTCAGCACTGTGAGATCTGCCTTGGGGAGAGCCGGGCTCCACCAAGAACACACGTGACGTGGACCGTACACCTAAATCTATGGTCCCGCCTACACATGAATTTTGCAGAACCTTTCACGGGGAAAATATTTTTAATTGATGCCTACTCAAAGTGGCCGGGAGCGTGATTGGTGCCATCAACGTCAAGTGCGGTGGTAGTGAGCAAGCTGAGAGACGTGTTCAGCATTCATGGATTGCCCGACATGGTTGTATCTGATAATGGGACAGCATTTGCTTCCTGTAAGATAAAAATATTTTTGGACCAGGATGGAATCGAAAAATATTTTTGGACCAGGATGGAATTGCTTGCAGACATTCACCTCCATACTATCCTTCAAGCAATGGACAAGCGGAACGGACAGTGCAGATTGTGAAGGACAAGCTAAAAAAAAACTACAAGCTGGCGACTGACGCACAAGACTGCCGAGAATACTTTTTGCATTACGTACTACACCAACAGCTACAATCCAGAAATCTCCAGCTGAACTGTTGATGGGCAGGAAATGAAAAACAATTTTTGACAGGTTGCATCCCAGCACGCTGAGCACTTCAAAGGTGGAGATGACCGGCACAGATGACAAACGGGGAAGGTATTTCACAGAAGGCGATCTCATACTTCTGTGTAGCTACGGGTCAGGTCCCAAGTGGATCCCTGGAGTGGTGATCGCCAAGGAGGGGCCAGTATATACAGTGTTCAAACTTCAGAGAGCAGACAGATTCACCAGCGTCTAGTTGACCAGTTGATCCGCCACCCAGCCATTGAGGAAATGTCTTACATATCTACCAAGGCTATGGATAAAGGAGAAATTGTTTAAAAAAAAAATCAATGAATACAGACTACAGGTGGGGTTCCAAGAATATCAGTGTTCCTGGAAGGCCAGAGCAGCAGTTGTCAGAATCGCCATTCATGTGTTTCCCAGAGGCCTCGCAGGTTAGCGTGCCAGCAGCTGATGTGACAGCATCCTTGGAAGTGTCTGTGTCTGCAGAGGACATGAGAGCAGCTCATGACTCCGATCCACCATCTTTGGCAATACCTGGGGCTGTGTCAGTGACAAGATGTGGCTGCAGCTCTGGATATGAAGGTGTCAATGGAGAACACAGCAGCAGCACACATCTCGGGTCCACCACCTCAGGAAGGACCAGGGGACCACCACAGGAGAGAGAGAGACATTAGCTCCAACACAATTAAAATTCACCAGATTAAACCAAAGAAATTTGTTGATTATGTACCTTAGAACTGAGGGTGCCAGTTAGGGTTGTAAATAATTAGCATGGAGGCGAGGAGTGTTGTGTACTGACATTGTATATATAACAGGATGTATATTTAGGTAGACATTGTTGGCATGGTTGGTACGAGTGAGTAGTGTCATGGTGCACTTCGTAAACATGATGTAATTGTGCACACAGATAAATAGGTCAATCGTGTGGATTGGTGAACAGTAGTGCCGATGGATGGGATATAAACATTTCAAAATTGTTTATTGAACCGTTAACATTTGATATAGGCTGTTCATAGTAAAGTGAGCACTTTTGATTCTGTGGTTACTTATTTCCTATTAGCCATTTTTTATCCTTCCGCCACTTTTTAAAATAAATATTGCCATGTAAGTAATAACCACAGTGTATATATATTTCACAGGACTTGAAAGTTAACATCTAAGGCTACAATAAAAATTATTTATTGACTATTATTCCAAATTAGAGGGCTTCAAAAACTGCTCACTTTACTGTGAATAGCCTATATCACAGTGTCATGAACACACAAATTGTCACAGATAAGAGGAGTAGTGCAGTATGAAAAAAGTGAGTCTACTCAGAAGAGTTCAATCAAGAAATAAAAGTGTGGCGGCCCCCCAATTTAAATACATATTGACTCAGATTTAACAAAAGGTACTTGGTTGCCAATTTATTGTTGGCTGTGCATCTAGCACACTTTATTTATTTCTATGTTGAAATGTGTTGCTTTTTACATTATGGCAGTGGCAGTAATGGAAACTGTGCAGGTCACCATTTTTACAAATAAATTTTACCTAAGAAATTCTTAAACAAAACTTATGAATAATAAATAACTGCCATTGTGTTATCTTGTGAAAAGAGGTGTTTGTCATATACAAGAATATATGCATTGGATTGTACTCATAGGATTGGATTAGCCTTTTTCATAATTTACCATGTTATAGTTCTTAGTGTGCCTGTACTCTGTGAATGAAGATTACTTTTTTGATGAGTAGTCATTATAGTTACCAACTATTATTTAACAAAAATGAAAATTAGCCAAACATTTTAGTTGGGATGTTTTTGATATGTTTAACACAGATCTGAGCAATTATTGTACAGTTCATTTTGATATTGAGTATCGTAACAGATTCTGGCTGTAAAAGACTGAAAAACTTGACATTTGTTTACACTATCGACGAAATGAGTCGATACGTAGATAGTATTAATATCGATAGTTTTGTCCCATTAAAATTATTCTCCATTTTGGTTCATGCGCTGTGGACCGAACATGCAAATTTGTGTGTAATAGCGTACATGAAGAGAATTGATGTGTGGATGAAAACACAAAAAGTCAAGTGCCGTCAGCTTATCCGTGCATGTTGGCGAGCGGCAACGTAATATGTATGTGCGGCAGCGAGAGTATCGACTCTAGAGAATGACGCGATGGACGATCGACAGTCGGTCGGCTGCAGAGCGTACGTGGCGCGGCGGACGGACCACACCGGCAGTTCGTGTTCGCCTCGCGTGAGGGACTCTCACCTGTGATTCCACGCGGTCTGCCTTCACCGTGAGGTTGCGAGGAAAAGAAGAAAATGAACTGGAGTTGGCGCGGCTTAGGCGAATTGATCGCTCATGCAGGTAAGTAGTAGCGATAGCACAGTAAAGTTGTGGTCACGTCATTGTTGAAACTCCATGCGCCTGTCCTCAGTTGGTTATAAATGTTTGGTGTTATTGTTCCAGCAGAAAATTTCTTTTTAATATTTGGACTTAAAAATTGCCAAGCTCATTTCGAAATGCGCTGAAGAATACCGACTAGGCATCCTTGATGTTTGATTTTAGCAATTTACTGTCGTGAATTGTTTTCATTGTTATTTTGACGTACAACTAAAGTCTTAGTTTTATTTATTCATTAAAAGAAAAAAAATAGTATCAAAACAGTCTTGTACCTACGGTTCGAAGCAGCAGACGAAATGATTTTGAGACTTTCTTTGCAGAGTGCACGAACCTGCCCTTTTTGAGTGTGATTATATTTGTGATCCTTTAAGATAACTAGTTCATGTGGATAGATATTTATATGTATAATATTTCCGCATTTCTCATCTTCGTGTTTTTTTTTATAGTATTTGCAATAACATGCCTAAATTTCTGTAGCCGAAGTGCGACAGATTACACAGTCCCTCAAGGCACGACTTCCTGCCAACTTGCAGGCGGTCCATCTGAAAACGGAGATGGGCACGTATCCTGCAGTAGGTATTGGGTTTGCTCGCGTGGTATGTTTTTCTACTATCTGAGAGCAAGTGATATTTTTCACGAGTCGCAAAGTAGCAAAAATAACAGTTACTCGCCGAGAGTAAGTGTTATTTTTTATTTACGAGACGAACGACGGGCAGCAGAATACTAGCACGTTAAAAATAAATACAATTTTATTTAAGAAATGTTGCTAATCATTATTGCCTCTGTATAATTTACGTGTATGAAATTTTTTGGTTACTCAAGACAACTTACTTTCGAAGATAAATGTGTCGCAGTTATTTTTATTTCCCTCTGCACTTCTCACAGGATACCCAGACATCTTCTCTTCATCAATTCTGCGTAAAAGTAAATAACTATTTGCAATCGTCACTCTCAAGACACTTCGACGTTTGTAATTTTATTTTGGCGGCCATTTTTTCAGCTTGCTCGTTTTGATATTTCTGTTGTACCTCGGCGAGCAAGAGCAGAAATAGCTGCTTTTCATAGCAGAAATAGCAACTGCTACCGTCACCCGAACAGCGTACAAATAAGTGCTTCCGGTAACACGAACGGTAACTAGCAGAAATAGCACTGAATAGCAAACCACGCGAACACTCCTATTTTTTTTTGCTTAGTACGATTTTGTATTCTGCGATATACGATGTCTAGGTGTTGCAACTAGCGTATTTCCTATTACCAGATAGCAACGGTAGTAACTACTGCCTTCTGACGAACTGATTATTGGTCTTAAGTCCATTATACCGAGTTATGCCCGATAAAGTTTAAGGATATGCATGTTTAAGGTCACGGGTTGGTGCAAATAATTTTTTATGCTGAACAGGAAGATAAGTGTGTTTTTGTATCAGCGTTAAGATAAGTAACACGCCTGTATTACTAGATCTATAGTAGGCCTACTAATTCTACTGCGTGTGGTATTCTTCAGCTTTTGTTGGTGCTGTATTTATGAACGCATTCTTCGCTATTGAGTAATGGCGCGATACTCAAGTCGAAGTTGTCAATTCCATTCACGATTACTTCCAACTTTTCTGAAGCCCGGCTAAAGTTCTGCTTTCAAGCTATTCCTTCGCCTCGTGCAAACAAAGCTTAACCGAGTATAGAAAATTACACCAGAGGGACAGCGAACCGCATTCGTGCGCACTCAGTGTAATAATATTTTGCATAAGGACTATTTCTTACTAGACATTACCAACACACCTATTTTCTCTCCGTTTTTATTTGTATTGATTATAAATGAAGTATTATAATTTATGTATATAATTTCAGTTTAACCGAAAATAAAATACTTGAATGTTAACATGTTCAAAACGCTTGTGATACATGGCATATTTAGGAAATAAACTATCACATCATACATGGTGTGATTTTTCAAAGGTTTGATTCAGAAAGTGTAAATATACTACGAATAGACTATACCGTTTAATTATCTTCCTTAATTGTATCGTGAAGGTTAGAAAATAAATAAATGACATATTTCTCATTGACTCTGGGACATTGTGGGCTGTGATACTATAACAGTACGTTTATACCGTCAGCCGAAACCTCAGTTTCGGAAACCCAACTTTCCAAACTAAGGTTTTAGTGAAGTGTATATACCTTCATACGAAACTCCGTTTTGGCAACTGTGTTTCGTATGTTGTTTTATGCCGGAAATCTCTGGTATCAAAACAATGAAAAAATATATATATATATATTTTTGCTATGGCGATACGAAAAGGAGTATATTTGAAAGAAAACTATAAATATGACAAAAATGTTATTTAAAGTTGCATACATTTCTTGACAAAACACAATTTAAAAATGTATTTCGTAACTTTTTTGTAAGATGCGACATATTTATTGTGTATTAATTATTTTCGTAGCTATAGCAAAAATTTAATTTACTCGGCATTTAGACGCATTATTTTTAACCAATTAAGCTGGAGTCGCAATACCCCGACGAATCCGACACGACATCCCCGTCGCGACGAAATTTGAGTAGCTGCCAATGAAAAGCAAGGTCACTGTAACATCAGTCCGACCAAATCGCAGCCCCGGCAGCCTGAGAAAAGTAGATTCTATTTCTATTTTTCGTCGTGTCGCACTTGTCGGGGTACGCAAAAATGTAAATACAACATTAGAAAACAAAATTTCGTGCGTATTTCCCTACTGTTGATAAACTGACTTGCCGCCAAAATAACGTTCCGGTTTGTTTCTAAATACTTTTTATATCTCGTATAAATTCAAATATTCTCAAAAGCAAAATAATCATTCACTTTATCGCGAGTTTCAAAAAGTAAATATTGGATATTATAAGGGTAATTTGCCGTTTTAGAATTTTCCAACAACCAACTACATACATTTCGAGCAGTTTTCGTCGGGGTATTGAGAACACTGAAAAAAATTTAATATTAAATTCCGTTGAGCTCTGACGTCATATCCGTCTGTCGTGTCGTGTTCGTCGGGTTATTGCGACTCCAGCTTTACACATCTTGTTTTACGCTTCAACATATCCTAGTTGTACATTTCATACCATATTTACAAACGAAACAGAAATTTCGTTGTTTATACCGCTCACGAAACCTAAGATTCGACGCGAAACTTGAATTGCAAACCTTGGTTTCGATATACGGCGAAACATCACTTTGGCGGCGCTATTACCGCACACAATGACACGGATCACGGAAGCGGATGCGTAACACACGAGACGCATGCTGACGCGTATAACGTATGGAGGATACATGTAAGAAAGCTGGGCATCTCCCAACTCATCCGTGAATCCGTGTAGCCAGTCGGAATCGAGTATTTGGTTTGTTGATATCGGTCGTGGCCATTGATTTGTACACAGCAACAAATGCTTCGATTTGCCTTGGCGATGATCATTTTTGTTTTAATAAATAAGTGAACATTTGTTCGGCAGTAGTATTTACGCATTTTGAAACAGTGAAAAAATATACCAAATGACAGGCGTTTATTATTAAATCTGTATCAGTAATTTGCAACAGCTGAGTATTTTTGATTTCGTAAGTTGCAAAACTGTACGTTTCTTCGTATTGTAGACTGGTAAAGTGAGTACTTTTGAGCCCTAGTTACTTTTTTCTTTCAACCAATTTATATCATTCCATCACTTGTTATTGTAAATCCTGCCACGTGAGTAACAAACACAATTTATACATTCGCCATACCCAAAACCAAAAGTTCGAAGCCACAATGAAATGTATTTATTGGTTAATAGGCTTGATGAAACAGCTTCGAAAAGTGCTCACTTTACCGTGAACAGCCTATAAAATGTATCCCGAGTCGTCGACTTGTTCCTTTTGCTTTTCCGAGTTCTTTTTCTTACGTATCCGCGCGCATTGTGGAACGGGCCTTACCGTATCTCTGGTTTCAGGTTTGTCGGTATAAACGTACTGTATGTAAGTTGGGCGATGTGCGTGCGTGTACTGCGCCAGTAGCTGAGTCTTGTGGGAGCATCAAAGTCGCGTTGCCGACCTGAGGCGCGCTTGAGACGCTAGTCGCGTGACCGCGCCTGTTAGGTCAATCATTCGCCAAATTGTCCATCGCGCGTATAGTCCAGCGCAAAAGCAAGTGCGTTCCCGTACAGAAAGGTCATCTCGCGTTGTCGCCCCGGCTCGCTTGTAAACAACTCTGGTCCTTCCGTCCTGTCGCCCCGGGGGAAAATTACTTCTTGATGTAGCGTGCATATTTATAAGTAGGCTCAAATTTTTTGCTTATTAGATTTTAGTCCGTCTATTCAAAACGTCAATTCTTGGAGGGGGGAAGGAAGAATTCTTCTCTAAACGTTTTAAGTAATAAAAAAACCTTAAAATAACGAAACTAGGCGTGTTTGTTTGTGTAGTCATTTCCAAAACGTGAATTTTTATCATTTAAGGGGAATGATGAATGAAAGCAGCATATCTGCTCGATTTTCTATGTAAGTAGTTTTCCAAAGAGTTTATTGAAATTTTTGGCTCGACAAGACGTAAATAATAATTTTCAACATCTTTTTACGTTGTTAGATTTTCACTGCCTTCATTATTCTCGGAGCACTGATGGAAGAAATGAAAGGAATATTTCTTTTCTTATCTTCAATCAGAGCTCCGAGAGTAACGAACGCAGGGAATTTTCAACCATGTAATAAGATGTTCGAAATTGTTATTTACATCTTGTCGAACCAAAAATTTCGAAAAAATCTCCTGTAAAACAAATTGTGACAAAAATTATATAAATATACGATTTTCGTGCACCATTGCCCTTAAGTGCGGGACAAGATATTATTTCAGAGAAGTGTTTGTAAACAAATAAACAGTCTGTCCGAAAGTTAAGTTTATGAAATTTGACGTAGTTTATATCGACAGTAAAGGTAAAGAGGAAGTGCCAGCTGCATTAAATTATATTCCTTTCCGTTTCCTGTCGTCGACATTACTGGCGAATAGGATTACTTCTCTGTGATTCATTTCTAAGTTGCCAGCTCCGCACAGAAGAGTTAGACTTTAAACATCGGTTAGTAAACGAAACAGTGTTTGAAGAGAAAGGGGCAGCCCCCCCCCCCCCCATAACGTACTCCGTCTTTATAACATTCTGTTATCGTTAGTTAATTCCTGGGAAACGTTGGAGTGGGGTTAACGTGTGTACTAATGTACTTAATTGCACGTATATTAAATATACAATTTTAAAGTAATACGTTATCGTTACATTTTGTCTGAAGAAAAAAAATATTAATTTAGGCACATTCACTTACAGACATTCGCTCACGCTTGCGTTACAAAAGTTTAACGCTGGTTCTTCACAGACCTCACGCCTAGGGAGTATAATTGTTTTGGTGGTTACTATAGGATATTCACGGTGAAGTGAGCACATTTTAAGCCCCTTCTAAATTTGTCCTTTCATCCGATTTCCATTTTCCTGCTGCTTTTTAATATAAACATTGCAGTGTGACCAATAAACACAGTGAATACATTCAACACACTCAAGATTTAAAGCCTGAGGCTGCAATAAGATATATTTATTAGTGGTTAGTGCCTGTTGGAGGGACGTTAAAAAGTGTTCACGTTACCGTCAACAACCTGTACTAATAAACACAGTGTATACATCTCACTACTCTGAAAAGTTAACGTCTGAGGCTGCAATAAATTATATTTATTAGGTGTTAATGCATTTTGAAAATGCCTTAAAAAGTGCTCACTTTACCGTGAATAATGACCTATAGCTCAGGTAACGTCCATCTGGCTGTTGGGAAGTAGTTCAGCTGGAAACTGGAAGGTCGATTACATCAGACGCGAGAGATCCTGGCCCGATAATCGCTCGGCGACGGTGATTGGAGAGTGAATGGACGAGCAGAGATTTGGGCGGCTCTTAACATCGAGGTCTTGAGAGCTGATGCGGGTGAAGCGAGGTATGGAGCAGCGCCGGAATGCAAGGGTGGGGGGAAACGGGAGATCCCCGAGAAAACCCGCCGACCAGTGGCATCGTCCGGCACGATTTCCATCCGGGAATCGACCCCACCGGGAATCGAACCCGGTTCGCCTAGGTGGGAGGCGAGTAGTCTAACTACTACACCACCGCGGCCCCACAATTATTGGAACTAACATCTCTTTTAGTTAAGCGTGTAAAGAGCCCGCAGTTTAGTGTACCAGCATAAAGTGAGGCCGTTAGTAATCGTCTGGCAAATAAAGATACGAGATAAACAGAAACTTTGCTTTCTTGTACCTCGTGGTACATTGGGTTGCTGAATGCCAGTTTGTAATGGGAACAGTTCTATGTTCGAAGTCATTAATTTTTTTTAATATTCTTTAAATCTACGACATTCGTTCTCAAAGTATTTCTTTTATTTTAAGTGCCAGCAACGTAAGCTCACATTGTAACAAAAGTGTTACGGGTTAGATTCTCATGTAAATTGAAAATGTGTTCGTGAAACACGATAAATGTAATCTGTGGGTCTATTTATTAGCGTCTGGCAAGTAAGGGGACTATGTAGCTGCGCGTCCAAGGTCAGAAGCGAGGGAGCGATACGGGCGACACTGACACGCACGTCTACTGCCTTATCGCTCTTATGCGCAAAGCTTGCAGTGTTATCGTTGTAACGCTGTACTGTGCAAATTATATCTGTTACAGTGGAGTTCTGTTACACGCGATGAAAGACCACATATTGAACTACGCCTGTATCGTATTTTTCTCTTGCCGCATAAGGAAACTGCATATGCAAGCTTTAAAAATACTATACTTTCACGAATTTTTTTTCTCAATTAATACAGTTAATATGATAAAAGTAAAAATATAGGGACATAAACAATAGATTTTATCCTTTCCGGCAAAAATTTGTACTTCCAGAAATTTTATTTACTGAGATGCGCGTTTACGCGCAAACTATTTCACAGAAAACGTTTCCGTACACAGTCCCCTTGGTTAGTGTTCACATGCCGGATCTTTTATCAAAACTATTGTGAATTTGGTATTCACTACGCACTGTTGTTAACATCACTCGTAAGATAAGTGACCGTGTATTTTGCTACACGGCATTATAGTCTTCTTGATGTCGCTGTTGTCTGCGCTATATGCAAAATAACCAGTGTGTGTGATTGTCAAACCAGCAGTGCGTAGCTAGCTTGAAAGATGTATCCATTCTCTTCCCGCGACTTAAATGTTATGTATTTCCTGAAATTGTGTGAACTAATTATTTTACATACAACTGATTTTAAAAAATTAACAGGCGATAAAATATCATAAATTAGGCTATCGTCAATCGTTATTTTATCATCCATCTGTAAAAAAAAAAACCAAGGTAAACGCTTGTGCTAGTAAACACATTGACAGTGCAAAATTGACGATACATTTTATGATGTAAAGTTTTTCTTAAGTTTTTCTTTACTTCACAACCAAGTTGTAAACCCGAATGATTTACATGTTATTAATTTTAATTCAATTTTATACAACGAAGTGTTTTAAAAAAACCTTTTAGATAATTAAATTTATCTTAGGTTAAACAATTTTTGTTAAAAGTGTACCAGTTTTTAAAACAACTTCTCTTATTTGTTTTACACTGCGAGATCTATTACTACTGCTATATGTAAACTACTAAACGCGACGTATACTTGTTTGTTAATTAAATAGCACAAAGGGCGAAGAAAGTAATAGCATATAATGGAAACCCGTTTTGCGAAGTGCTGAATCAATATCAAATAGTTTATTGTATCTTTTCTTTTTACAGAAATTTGAACAAGATATCTTGAACATACAATCTATTTGTCACGTTAGTCATACGTTATTATTAATTTATTAATTAAGAATTTTCAAATATTTAATTACGTTTCGAAACATCCCTTCTCCGTTCTGCAGGGGGCCGCGGTGGCGGAGCGGTTAGCCTGCTCGCCTCCTAACAATGCGAACTGGGCTCAATCCCCGGGCGGGTCACTCCCGGATTTTCGCAGGTGGGAATCGTTTCGGACGATGCCGCTGGTCGGCGGGTTTTCTCGGGATCTTCCGTTTCCCTCGCCCATTCATTCCGGCGCTGCTGCATACTCGCCTGTCACCTTTCGACGGCTCTCAAGACCTCGATGTTAAAGAGCCGCCCAGATCTCTTCACTCACTCACACATTGGCAGTAGCGAGGTAACGCCACTCGTCATATCCGGCGTTAAGTACATATAGGCTGTTCACGGTAAAGTGAGCACTTTTGAGGGCTTAGTTATTTTTCTTTCAGTCATTTTGTATTCTTTAGCCACCTTTTAAAATAAATATTGCTGTGTAAGTAATAAACTCAGTGTGTATATTCCACCGCACTCGGAAGTTAACATCTGAGGCTAAGATAAAATGTATTTATGGACTTTTATTCCAGAAGAGTGGGCTTTCAAAAGTACTCACCATACTGTGAATAGCCTATAGTTATGCGGAGTGCAAGGTAAGACGATTGAACTGTTTAGTCAGTAGCTCTTGAAAAGCTTAAGGAGAGTAGCGGTTCTGTTGTCCTTATTTTGGGCGTTAAGGTCACATAGAAAAGTTAGTGATTATAATCCTTGGCTTCTTAATTTTAAAGGAGTAAGTGTAACGTTAAAAGTTACAGTTTTCGTGACATAGTAAACAGCTGCGAGTTCAGTGCGTGTAGTTCGTTAAGTTGAACGCTTCGCTATTAAAAAAAATGTGTTTAGAAAGAATTGTCAAGGCGAGTGTTACGGAACATAATTTGGTTTTGCCCGGAAAAATCATACGCGCACTTCAAAGAAGTCACCTTTTAGTACGGCTTTCCCAAACCAGCTGTTACACCTGAGGTAGGTGGACAAACACTCGTGCATGCGATCACTTCCAGAGCAATAGTATCGCCTAGGAACGACACTGTCAATGAAATCAACAATCTCATTATACAAAGAGTTCCCGGCCAAGTCAAAACCTATAAGTCGATTGACACAGTAACCAATGTGGACGATGTCGTCAACTTTCCTCAAGATTTTCTAAATTCGCTTAATCCTTCTGGCTTGCCACCTCACGAACTATCATTAAAAGTCGGTACTCCTATCATGCTTTTAAGGAATATAAGCCCTCCTAACATTTTCCCCAATAATTCAAAAAGTAATATACAGGTACTGAACCAGTCTTGAATGTGAAGTAATTTATTTTGATAAGGATTAATACCAAGGTACAAATAAAGTGCCTTTTCTAGCGGCGGCGTTTTAATTCAGTTTTTAAAATAAAAAAAATAGTTATTGTGACAACTATAATAGTTAGACATACGGTGTCGCGACACTTTTTGTAGATAATGATGTGTTCTGTAAAGCCGTAGTACATTATTTTGTTCTATCATCAATAGTTTTCGCAGCGCACGCAATGTAAGGAATTTTATAGGTCATTTATTTACACTTTGGGTTATATTATTGGAGTTTTAGTAGGGATCCCTATTGATTTTTAAAATAAAATATAGCCTATGATACTCTGTGATAACGTAGCATTCTACTGGTGAAAGAATTTAAAAAATCGGATGATTAGTTTCGAAGATTACCTCCTACATCCAAACACACAAACACACAAAGTTACAAACACTACCTCTTTATATATTAGTATAGATTAATACTATCTTTAATTCAATAAATTCTTTCATCTTAAGCCTTTGTAAATGTCTCAATTTTACAATTTTACAATAAAAACAACCGAATCCATTGTTAAACGATTTAAATATTACCTACCAAGTTTATTTCCAGTAAACAAAAATATTTTACAGTGCTTTTATCTTCACATAAACTACATTCAACACAAACTTTTATTCTTCTCTGTTCACTTTATAAATCCTTAATAAAATGTAGGTCTAAAGTGCTAAACAGAGCTTAAATACGGAATATTTGAATGTTTATATCATTTTAAAAACAAATTTGCTTTTCAATATAACTTTGACATTTTAAAATAAAGCACTCGTTTGTACTTGATCCGGGACCATTCTCCTGAACCGCCACAAGGCAGGGTTCTATTCGAGGTTCAAATTGATCTTAGTTCGGCGCGCAGATCCCAATGGTGCAACAGCCAAATGCACCCTACCAGGCTCAATCCAGTATTTGAACCTAGATCATTGCTGCGCCTCGATGTTGCAACCCGGCATTAGAGAAGCAGACTAAACGTTGTGAAGGCTTCATAAAGGGTTGCAATTAGCGCCTAATAAAGGCCTGCTATTAGCGTCTCATAAAGGCCTGCGATTAGCGCCTCGCGACAAAACAGATCGACTGCGATTTGCACAGGCACATCGTAGCTGGCAGATC
The DNA here is from genome assembly GCA_029891345.1 of Dryococelus australis. NCBI lineage: Eukaryota > Metazoa > Arthropoda > Insecta > Phasmatodea > Phasmatidae > Dryococelus > Dryococelus australis. Next base: position 227,740,082 of record CM056995.1, read on the forward strand.
TGACGGCGCAATGTGCTGTTAACAAATGAATCGCGCTTTCGCCGGACGCATTGTGATGGACGTCTGCGGGTGTATCGTTGGCGGGGTGAGCAGTACACGGACACAGGAGTCCAGGAACGGGACATGTTTGGCACTGGGTCTGTCGTGGTGTGGGGTGCCATTACTATCGACGGCCGAAAGGGTGGTGTGATTGCCTTACTGTTGACAGGTACACAGAAGAAATTGTACTCTTATCATGTTACGCCCATTGCATCTGGGATGCGGCCCCTAGTTTGTGCAGCAACAAGACGATGCAAGAGTGCATTCAGCAGCCGCCCTCCAGAGCTGCGCTATAGGAGCTCCGGATTCAAGCCACGGATTGCCCACTGTGAGTCCCGGCCTCAGTCCCATAGATCACTTATGCGACAAGCTAGACCAACGAGTCTGACGTCGTCCTAGGGCCGCTCAAGACACTTCAGGAACTCGCTGCTGCTCTCGTCTACGCATGGAAGATACCGCAAGCGGAGGTTCCTCGACTGATCAGATGTGTGCATAGAATATCTGAGGCTGTCGTACAGGCACATGGTGGCCATACCAGATAATTAAATGTTTCATTATAGAAAATGTTGCTTTGGCTTACAACTTAGGCCGCCGCAACCCGGAGACCAAGTCGCCTAGTATCCTCGATTCGGTAGCGACTCGGTTGCGGCGACTATGTGTGGAATGTGCTCAGTTCACGAGCGACCAGTGCTTATGGATGTTTACGAAGCAGTGTGTTATTTATATTTAACCCTGGGTTTAGTGGCGGACAAAAATAAAGAAGAAGAAGAAGGCCAGCGTAAGGCTAGTGTGTGGTGCATTTCGTACACCTGAGGAAACGCTCCTATCGGATGAAGAGAAATTCTTTAATTTTTACCGAATGTCTGTCTCATCGTTTGACGAACTATGTACTATACTGAAACCTCTCTTCCACGTTAAAAGATACTAACATGAGAAAGTGTATCTCACCTGGATAAAGAAGTGCAGTGGCATTAAGGTAAGTAAAAAAAAAAAAAATGAAACATATTAAGTACAGCTAAATATTCTTTGATTTCAAGCGAATAATTTTCTAATATACAATTCTATAGTAATCATTGTTTGATTTCAACATTTTGCTACATTGGTTCCGTTTTATGAAACTCGTGATTAGAGCTTACAATATTTTCCAGTAAGTGATGACACATAAGATATCTGAGAGGATGGGGAACATCGGTTAGAATATTCAGATGGATTAGGAACAGTCACTGTGTCCAGACCGTGGCAGATAATTGTTCCAGATCCGGTGTTTTCGATATCACGTTCACTGCTCAGCTGCTGAGCACTTTTCTCCAGCACTTCCGCACAATCTGTGAATGCCGGAGGATCCTTGACCTCGAGACTTACCGCTGATACGTCGCATTTTGAGTCAACTATGGGCCTTCAGCTTCGCTTTCGGCAGAGAGAAATGGCCAGTCGCGGCAGACTGCCTGCGATTGGGACCACGACTACCTCGCTGGGTGTAACTATAGTTCATCGGTACTACATCAAAGAAAAGAGTTAGTGAAGAGATTTGGGCGGCTGGTTAACCCCGAGGTCTTCAAAGCCGATGAGGGTGAAGTGAGGTGAGTATGAAGCGGTGCCGGAATGAGGGGGGCGGGGGAAACGGGAGATCCACGAGAAAACCCGCCGACCAACGGCATCGTCTGGCACGATTCCCACTTGCGAAAATCCGGTGACCCGGTTCGTCTTGGTGGGAGACGAGCGTGCTAATCGCTCAGCCACCGTGGCACCTACGTAGAAAAGAAATGGGACAACCTGGATGTGCACCGTGCACACACTCTCGACAGGAAATTAGATCAAATTTTTTACATGTATTTATAGAAAATGTTACAGGTGAAAGAGGAACCACGCTGTTAATTAGTGGGTGGGGGATGAGGGGGGCATATTTTTTTAAGCATCGTGTTAAGCGTTTTAAACATCGCAAAGAACAACTTTTTTTGCTCGAACCTGTACTAGTATGGGTATAATGCCCTGTCACGTAGCAGGACAAATAAAAACGTGTTGTTCTGATGCAACTTCACAAGTGTGCGCAGCGCTTCCCTGCAACTCACCTGAGCAACGCTAACAACCCCAGTAAAATGGATTAGTTTTAGTTTATTGCTTGCTTCGCAGCCAGATATCAAGTGTGTGGTGACGCTTGCAGGTGACGGCATTGCCTCTGCGGACATCAGTGTGGAAGTCCAGCGGCAACAGGTGGTTCTGTACCGCTCCACCATCCTCGACGAGAACCCGTGGAAGCTACAGCAGATTCAGGACGCGGCCAACCATCTGCAATAGGCCATCCAATTAGTAGAGAATATATAAAATAATTTATTTGCGCTCAATTTAATGTATTTTGTGTTTTAACTTTAATTTCTGTGTTGGGCGGTATATTAACTTGCATTTCGGTTTTATTGCTATTACCGAATAATCTTGGCTCTACCTATAGGCTGTTCACTGTAAACTGAGAAATTTTTAAGTCAGCAGTTGAAAAATGTCACTGCCCTTTCCTCACACATATATTTTAATGGGCAAGTTGGTTGGTATGAGCCCGCCCAGTAAAGTTGGTAACAACGGAGGGAAGGTATTTCCATATCGTAACGCTGAAGTGGAACTGTTAACGAAAAAATTTGTGAATAATAGCTTCTTTTTTTTTTGCTGGCTGTTTTTTCAATGCATAGAAGTGTGAGAATTAGCAAATTTGTAAACCATTTACTTTTACAATAATTTCATATTTTTACTTGACCGACGCGTGAATAAAGTGACAGGTCCGGGACAATTTAATTTTTCATGTGGTGGAATAATACATGCTGTGAATAGAAGTAGATCTAGAGCAGGGCTTTCAAAAGTGCTCAGTTTACCGTGAACAGCCTTTACCGTGGTCTTACTTATTCAGCTTTATTTAATACTAGAACGAGTGTAGGAATAGGCTGTTAGCGGTAAAATGAGCACTTTCGAAAATCAACCTTGGGAAAAATGTCACTGCTCCTACATGCATGTATTTTATATGGAGGTACATTGACCGGCACACGCCCAGCAAGGTTGGTAACAGCGTAGAGAGGAAAGTAGTGCCAAATCTTAACGCTGAATTAAAATTTTTAGGTTAAACATTTGTGAATACTGAGACTATTTAATTTGGTTTCAGGTTCACGGCAATATTAATTTTACATGTGGCGGAAGAATACACAATCCGCACACAAGTAGATCTTACGCAGGGCTTTCAAAAGTTCTCATATGATCGTGAACAGACTATACTCGGGATAATGTGTTAACGTTGCCCGCCTACCTGTACATGTTTCCCCACGTTCGAGGTCGAGCAGCTCAGAAGCGTTGATGACTACATTGTTACGTGCATCAATTGCGTCATCGCGCAAGACATCGAACTGGCCTGTAGTGTTCTCGTCTTCCCGCCTTCCCGCGTGTACATATGGTACTTTAAACAACAACCTTACCATTTTATTGGTGGAAAGCGTGTAGCTAGGTTCAGTACAGGGTCCTCGAGTACTTTCGTGTGTATCTGCCGCGTATGTTTTGAGATGCCGTACTTTGAAAAAGTGGGTTGTTCAGATGTGTCTGAAATGATGTTGGTTATTAAGAGTGGGATGGATCCCCGTGGGAACCGCGCGTCCAAGGTCAAGAAGCGAGGGAGCGATACGGGGGACACTAAAAGGCACGCCTAGTGCCTCATCGCGCCTACGCGCATGGCGTGTAGTGTTTTCGCCGTGACGCTGTACTGTGCAAATTAGATCTGTAACATTGCCGCTTAAGGAAACTACATAGGTGAGATTTAAAAATGCGTTATTTTACCATTTTCACGTTTTTTTATCGTAGAGAATACACTTAATATGGACAAAAAAAATGGGGGCGCACATACTTGTTTATCTTTTCAGACAAAAGTCGTATTTGCAGAACATTTATTTACCGAGATACGCGTATTCGCACAAACAACTATTTCACAAAATTGCGGGGGTCCATCCCACTGTTAAAGAGTCCTATGTATTGAAACGTTTTCTGTGAAATGGCCATCCTGATTTCGGTTTGCCATGGTTTTCCGAAATCACTCCAGGCGAATGCTGGGACGAGTCCCTAACAAAGGCCGTGGCCGATTCCTTCCCCCAATACCTCTTCCTTGTGCAACTTGCACCTTCTCTAATGACCTCGCTGTCGACTAGACGTGATGCCCAACTACCTATCTACCTTTCTTAAAGGCTGTTGCCTGGCCTGAGAGTAGGGAGAATTTGGTATAGGGAAGTACATGTCAATATAGATTTAAGGACTTTTTTGAGCAGAAAAATACGTGCTTCTTTGCTATAGAAGACTTTAATAGCAGTGATGTATAGCCTTTTTCCTGAAAAAAAAAAAATCAGAAACTTTTATAATTAGGAATAATTAAATAAAATATTACTGAAAAATTTAATTGATATATTTGTCTCCAATCAAAGCTTGTGAGAGCATCATTTCTCAGTGTCAGGTTTTTGTTTCGAGTTTATAACTTCAAAATTGGCTTCAAAAACTGAATCTTGTTAACATGAGTATTTCCCTGTACCAAATTTTCACTTGCTTTCAAACGACTCGTGTATTACGGTCGTGGAGTGCTGTGGCTGCCAGGGTACAGAAGGTGGAAGCGAGCGTGGCTATGGCAGTTTTCCCAGCGTGGCGGTGGCGTTTACGTAAACCCTGTGGGGGAGGCCCTGGGAACGCGCATCCCCGCGGCCCGAGCGTGTGAAGCGGGCTCCCGGCTCGCGACATTGTGGCGGTACTTCCGGCCGCTGATTGGAGGTGGTTGCTGACCGGCGACAACCGGTGTTCCGGTGCGCCGTCGCCAGCGACGCCCCTCGCCAGGCCGGCCAGGTCCTATTCACCCTGCACTCGTCATGCTGGACATCCGTCCCCTTGAACCCTCCCCTCTACCCCCTATGTCTGTGACGGCGAGTGGCAACCAGCGCTCTGCTACGTGCCGATATATCGATCACGAAATCATGCTTCTAAAATATGGCAACTGCGATGTAGTACAAAAATAAAGTGAGCACTTTTGAGGCCCCAGTTACATTTTCCTTTCAGCCATTTCTTATCCTTTAACCCCTTGACTATTATTCCAAATGGGAGGGCTTTCAAAAGTGCTCACTTTACCGTGAATATATAGCAATATATCGCCAATAACGTACTTATGGGTAATATCGAGATATTCGTCACATGTGATATTGGCGATTTGGGAGTGGACTGTGGTGAGGTTTGGGCGGTTCTTAACAACGAGGTCTTGAGAACCGATGAGGGTGAAGAGAAGCGAGTATGGGGCAGCGTCGGAGTGGAAGGACGAGGGGAAACGGGAGATACCCTAGATAACCCACCGACCAGCGGCATCTTCCGGCACGATTCCCACTTGCGAAAATCCGGGAGTGACCCCGCCGTAAATCGAACCCGGTTCGCCTTGGTGGAAAGTCGATATGGAATGTTGACCATATGCGTTATTAACTGTATGCCTTGTTAAGGTTTTGCCTTGTTGCGATATGCGGTATTTTGAGATATGCGGTATTGGCGATGTGTGATATATGACCGATACTTGTGATATCATGATAACAGATATTTGTGATATCATGATAACAGATATTTGTGATGCTAATATTTGCGATATCAATATAAGCGATATTTTATTACCATCCATATTTGCGATACATCGCCCTCGATTATGAACTCACTCTGGGAGTGATGTTACACCGATACAGACATGGACAATATGTTCGAATACAGTATTGAAACGTGGACATCGCACGGCCCTACCGCATACAGAGACGTGTTTCTCTTTCACATTTTAGCGTCAGCATGGTCCCTGTTATTGCATTAGCGTGTTGTTGACTGCCTGTAGGCAAATTCGCATTATTATTCATAATTAGCAGCTACATTTCAAGAATAGGCCTATCACAAAATTTTCTGCTTGCAGTAACGAGGTAGGTAGGTGGTAGGCAGGTAGGTAGGTAGGTAGGTAGGTAGGTAGGCAGGCAGGCTTAACGTCTTGTCGGCAGCTAGGGGCATTAGAGACAGAGCAAGTTGCTCAGTGAATACGTATTGGAGAAGGAATCAGCCATGGCCGTTATTAAGGAACCATCCCAGTATTCAGGATGGCCGGACGGGAATCGAGCCCCGGTTCTCCCGAATGCGAGTCCAGAGTTTAACCACTGCGCCGCCTCGCTGGTTAAGAGTCCCGTAGTTCTCTTTAGATATTGTTGAAACATGCTTGGTTTACATATTTTAATTCTGATCTTGTATCACATATGCTTTGTCTAACAGACTCCGACTTCTGATAGGTTGTGCCACATGTATTTTTTATGAATATTCCCATGTGGTTGTTAATGAAGCAATTTTTGATGTCCGTAATAGTGATTTGTACTCTTGTCAGATACATTTGTGTTTTAAAATAATTGCAGTGAGCGGCCCAGAAAACTTAAACGTTTCGTATAACTTCAGTAAATTTTGACAGTTCTCGGAAAGTTGCGGTCGCAATGTATTCCTCCACCGCAGCTGTTCTGTTAGTGAAGAAAACTATGTTTATAAATAACTCTACGAATTCGGTGACAACTTTAGACCCGCATTTAGGCTACTATGGCTTGTTGCCATTCCCACCAGTTTTATTTCTGGCATGACCAAGTAATGTACTAGTTAGGGTTTTGTTTATTTTATCGTTGGAGTGGGGAACTCTAGTTTATCGTCTTTCGTGAGACGGCATTGTTTTGCGGTTGTTTTGAGCGAGTAGCAATTTGAACTGCTCATTGTTTTCATGATGCAATGGAAAATTTTGCTCGTACGGAATTAACATTTAAAAGACTATAACTCGAAAGTTGTAACTTTATCAACTTTATCAAAAGACCAAACCCGATAAATGTGTCTCGCTGTTCGTACCGATGCGAGAAATACACACTATACATTTTCAGTGAAGTTAAACCTCCGCATAAAAATCATAGTTTTTTTTTTATAATGAAAAAAAAAACACTAAAAGGGGGCTTTTATTTAGACCACATACATTTCAAAACCTTCCGCAAGAACAAAACGCGATAAATACTTCGCTGTTCATACCAACGTGAGAAATAGACAATGTAAACATTTTCAACAAATCTTTGCACGTAAAAATTATTGTATTTTTAATCAAATGAATTAGGGAAAAAAAAACTTTTTTTGGACGTACATTTGAAACATTATTTACAAAACACACGACGAGCCTTGGTCGATTACTTCACTAAAATCACTTTAGTCGGCCACTGATACGAAATAATTTATTTGCTGATTTATTAAATTAACATAACACTTGTACTGGAAAACTAACAAATTTAAACTTCAGAACGTAAATAGTTGTCGCTCGCGCTCCATGGTGGTCAGATAAAATGGCGGACCAAAGCACACAAGTAGCCCTTTTACGAAGCAGCAGACACGTGTCGATATTTCATTTTACTGAGGATACTGTTCTAAAAGGGCATATACAACTAACTACATTTAATGAAATATGCAAATACAAAAATAATTAACTGCAGATATATTCCGAATGATGATATGCGAAGTAAATGCACTAATATTGAAAAATATTTGCCCATAACGGTGTAAAAGACCATTGGCTAGGATTGCCCTCTTTTAGTTTGTCTATGTTGGCTTCCAGAAATATATTATTTTCACTTGACGTATTTGGAACTAATGGATGTCCCACATCTACTTAAAACTGAAATTCAGTGAACTGCGGACAGTATCTTTATACCAGATGTTCACAAACAAATGATAATAAATACCTGAAAAGGGGGGGGGGGAGGTAGATAAGTGAAAATGGAACATATCTCACCAATGAACCATTAGTCTAATTTAATGTCCATAGTTAACCTGCTAATGGCAGTGACAATGTGCAGAGGCGGGTATGCAACCGTGTGTATGTGGCATTATAACCAGCGTGTGCGGAGGTCTGCATGTCTGATGAGACAGCTCAGTACCGCAGGGTCGCAGTCTCGGAGCTGCTACGTATCTACAGTTCCTGCAGGACGTGTTACCGGAATACTTGGAGGAAGTTCCTTTAGATGCTCGCGGGGCGATGTGGTTTCAGCAGGACGGGGTCCAGCCTCATTTCGCCATTGCTGTTCGCCGAACAGGTGGATAGGTAGGGGAGGCCACATAGCGTGGCCATCACGCTCACCTGACTTCTGGTTGTGGGGCCACATCAAGCCGATGGCGTATGCCACACCACTTGACACGAGGCGTGAGCTCATTACGCCGTAAACCTTGTGCGTCGCAACATGCTTCAGCGCTGCATACGGTGGCCGACGGTTGAACATACGCTGTAAACAGAGACATCGAACAGACACCTTGTCCCCATGTCTTCAGCCCAAATGTGTAATTAATGTGTCATTTCATTGCACTGCATATAACCTAGTTATTGTTGATTGTCTACCCGCTCTTGCACAGTGCCACTGCCATTACCGTGTCCATACTATTGGTTCTTCGATTATATATGCTCCATTTGTACTTATCTACCCCACTCTGGTGTTTATTATAATTTGTTCGTGAAGATCCGGTATTTATGGCACGTGAATATCACCGCTGAGAGTTATATCTAAGCGGAGGGTCTCTTGTATAACTACCGAGACAATACAGTTCATTCTGGCATTGTATAAGACTGTGTCAATATAATTTAAAATTATTTTTGCTATTTTTATAACCGTGCAGGTCCATTTGTGAACCTACTGCTTTTGGCGATAGTTCTGCCGTAGTTCAATTATGTACATTAGTAATGCCACATACAGTGGTAAATTTTGTTCTAAAATTACGTAATATATGTAGCCTATATGCATGCGTACGCACACTGGAGATTGGATGGACACGAATACTGGACAGCTTGTGAGTTTCTGCGAGGAAACCCGACGATGTTGTCACCTCTAGTCGGTGTATCTCGACTCACGTGTCCACAGAGTGCATTCCAGTAGTTTCAACTCGACTAAATCAACGGGATGGACGTCAAGACTGAAGCTTTTTTGTCCTTCGGAAAAACCGAAGAACGTGTTTGTTCGTGCCGTAGCGTATGTGTCTTGTATTTGGGAGGTTGTGGGTTTTATTCCGACGCGCTGCACGAGGGGGGGGGGGGATAGTTTTTACCGAATAATTTACAATCCCCATCCCAGGCGAATGACGGTGCAGTTCTATGATATTATTATCATTATTTCGAAAAAAGTTTTATTCTGTACAATTCGACAAAACTGGTGAAACCAAACGTCCAGTATATATGAAATATGCATTCAACATGGGAAGTATATGCTCGCGGACAGTAATTCAAAATAACAAAGCTGCAATATAATAAAATAAATAATACAATTCTATTATAATTAATGCCAAAACTGTTATTTTAGTGACACCTTCACAAGTGTTAGTGTCTAAGTAATTTTTTTTATAGTTTTACCATTCTTCTTAGTGTAGAAATATTTGAAATTGGCTTCTTAGCGTACATATTTAGTGGTCTTTGTTTACGTGAATTTAATTCACTTTTGGTGGGAGCCTAGCCGGGACGGTATTGTTTCTGTGATGTGTTTTTGCGTCGTTTGTCTTTTAAAAAAACCACTTACCGTATTTCTTTATTTATCAAATATAGAGATCAGAAGATTATTACTATTTATTTTTATTAAAGGGCATCGGTGTATACCAAGATACGTATTTATCATCTAAAGTACATTGTTAATTTACGACTTCACTCAGATTAAGGTCGTTGGATTTGAAAATATTATTTGTTTTAGATTTGTTTCATGATCTATTTAATTTTGTCAGGCTTTAATTATTTGAGAAGCTGGACATGGGACCACTTTCAGTAATAAAAAAATATGTTTAATTTTGGTCTTAGCGCCCAAAATGTTTACTTTTAAGTAATTATTTTCACTTACACGAATTAAAAAATAAACGGCGAAGGCTATTTTAGGTGACGACTTTAAATTAAATTTACGGAGAACGAAAGAAAAGATTCCGCACGAAAAGTGTTTGGGAAACTGTTCCTCAGTTTTAGTTATAAAATAAATTAAGCATTCTTTTTGTAACAAAGATTGTGTTTGGATGTCCTGCATTTTATTTAGAGGCAATTTTTTTTTTTTTTTTTTTTTTTTTTTTTTTTTTTTTTTTTTTTTTTTTTAAAAAAAAAGGTGATGTGGACGCATACTGTGTTGGTTTGTTGGGCGGACATGATGGGTGTCGTTGATACGCTGTGTGAAGCATTGTCGGACTGTAGTCGAGGTGTAGGGGCCGCCTGGTTGGAGCAAACGCTGGGCGGAAGTTGGCCGCCAGAACGCGCGGGAATAGATTGAAATGCGACCTTCAGCATGACAGCGGGTGCTGTAACGTAATTATACAAACTGGAGGCGTGACAATCCATCTACACTCAGTGAAGTCTTGAGATTTTAGCTCTGCCGTTTGCACTTAAGGGCGTTCAAGAAGTGGAAATATTTTTTTTTAAATATAGCATATTACATTCTTTTTCGTACTGATATGAAATGCTACTCTGGAAAAGAAAACGACAATGGAGGAAAATGTCATTAAAAACAATCAAACGTGTTATAAAAAATTTTAAATGAAATTTTTTTTTTCGCAGAAATCTCAAAATGGACCAAATCAATACGTTAAGCTACAGCTTTAAACATAGTCCATTTACGACTACATCAAACTTTTCTGAAGACCTGCTAAAGTTCTACTTTCAGGATGTTCCTCCGACCCATGCAAACAAAGCTTAAAGTCTTGAAAATTACACCAAAGGGACAGCGCACTGCATTCGTGCGCACTCAGTTAATTATATTTTGTGTGAGAACTATTTGTTACTAGGCATTGCCAACACACACATTTTCTCCCTGTTTTCGTTCACTTTAATTATAAATGAAATATAATTTATAGATGACATATAAATAAAAGTTTAATTTAACTGAAAAGTATGAAACGCTTGTAATACATTTATAGTTACGAAACAACCAATCACGTCGTACCCACATGGGAAGTATTTTCAAAGGTTTGATTCAGAAAGTGTGAAACCGTGAAAAGACTGTAACGGTTCATTGTATTAAAACATTGTGGATAATACTTCTTAGAAATGTATATAAAGAATGACAATTCGTGGCCATTTCAAGTAGGGTATTGTTGTCCAGTTGTCTCCTTGTTTCAGACGACCAGAGAAGCGCCGTATTCGTGTGCAACGATTTTTTGTTTAATTTTTTTTTCCACGAGGGTGGTATAGTCGTAGGGTTCTTTCTGAAGAAAACGAAGCTGATCCCAGTGTCGAAATAATGAACTTGGGGAAGAATCGGGGTTGAATATTTACTCATAAGTCACGCGCTGCATGTTTTCATGGGCGTTTGTTACGCCCAGTGCAGGACTGTGCAGTAAAACATTCAGCCAGATCCGGGAAAGTACACTCCGGGACTAGATTGTGCCGGATTCTTGACGACTCGTCTTATTCCCAGCGTCACGGGTAAGAGTAAGCTGTTTTTTGTAATTGCGAGGAAATAAGCTAAAGCTATGACGTAAATATACAATTGTGAAGTTTTTTTTTTTTGTATTCGTATCCTTGTCGGAGGCTGCGAATTGTCTTCATCGTTCGCTTGCTGGTAAGTGCGATGTACGTTGTAATTTGGGTTCGCAGGACGTGGCCCTGAATATATGCCCAGCATTTTCGGTGAAAGGACTTGTCATTTTCTCTCTCCTGACTTGCTGCTCGAACAATGTTTTATAGTGCCCTCTTCGTGATTCGTCGAATTCGCAAGCGTTCTTCAGTGCGTCTAATTGCCTCTCTGTCGTTTCGCAACCTTCGCGTAACTTGAAACGCGTGTCGCCTGGGGCATATCCGAGCTCGTGGAGAATGGACGTCCTAATAAAAATAAAATTAATGACGCCAATCTGGACTATAATTAAAGTTTGTATCACTTTCTTTATGGTAGCTACAATCTCTTAATCCTCACTTATTAGTAACACCTGTATATAGGCTGTTCACGGTAAAATGAGTACTTTTGAAAGCCCTGCTAAAGATCTATTTGTATGCACAGCGTGTATTCTTCCGCCTTATGTAAAATTTACATTGCAGTAGGCCTCATCACTTTATTCACGCACCGGTCAAGTGAAACTGTGAAATCATTAGAAAAGTACATATTTTACAAATCTGTTCATTTTCACACTTACATGTTTTAAAAAAAACAGGAAGTGAAATAAACAATTTGAGTTATCACAGATGGTTACCTAACATATTTTATTCGATGTTAAGATATGGAACTACTTTCCATCCATCGTTACCAACTTTACTTTGCGCATGTTAAAAGTATATGTCAGGGAGGAGCAGTGATATTTTTGTAAGGTTGATTTCAAAAGTGCTCACTTTATCGTGAACAGCCTTTGATTCAAATGTATAGTGCCATAGATGAACATAATTCCCTAATGGCTGCCATTTATACGTCCAGACCCACTTTCCCACAGTCCAGCATGCCAGTCTCTCCCTTTGCTCTCCCGATGCTAGCAGACTTCAGTCGCTGGCCACTGTGTCGCACAGTTGGTCCCACACATCTGGCGCTAGTGGCCGCACACAGAGGCATGCTGCGGCGTGTATAGCTGAGCTGACTTACTTTGTCCAGGAGGTTCTTCGCGTCTCGAGGCGGTGTCCAGAAACTTCGTGCAGTGACTTCAAAATCATTTGCTCTTCTAGAAACGGGAGCGGCATCGGACCCGGTAGCATTATCGCGGCCGATGTTAGTGTTATCGCAGCGCGGGCTTCTCCGCCTCACCTTAACTCTTATATTTAATTAAGACCTCCATTCCTTAACGAACTAGGTTTAGCCCACTGACTTTGACGAGAGGAATTGTAACAATATCAATGATAATTAAAAAAAAAAAAAAAAAATTGTTTGAAAAATAACGTTAGTGTAAAAATGAGCATTTTATCTTAAAATATTATCTCGTACAAATTTAAAGAATATTTTAATACGTACAAAGTTTGGTTTCAGATAAAGCACTTCTTTACGTCGGAAGAGTGGCATGTTGCAAATTCTTGAAATCTGACCCTTGGTTCACCTACGACACGGGACTAGTGGCTATAGTTTACTGTCTATCTCATATAAGATGGCAAGCTTTTGACTGTCAGTGAGTGGCAACGAGACGTATACGAAACAAAGTGCCGTTTACAAAATCGTGTATCAACTGATGCACGAACGAACAAAAGTTAATATTAAGTTGGCTATTCTGTGTGCACTCGCGACGCACATCAAAGTAATACGCGATAACAAACAGTTCCTAGATTAATTAATATATTTTATTTTACGTGTTCGTAAAACAGTGGTTGTAAGTGTTACAAACTAATCTTCGTGCTAAAATAGTAATGTATAGGTGTTCAAAATGAAATGCTCAATAAGACGATTCAGAGCCGGATGAAATGCGACTTCAAACCTTAGATCTGTTCATGTCGTATTCCTACTGACCATCCATGCTTTCCACATGTGCTTGATATTAATTCCAAAAGCGTACAGAAATATTGCATGATAATATTGAATTTTTTTATTTCAAATAATTTGACGAAATATATTTCAAATTCGTGTCGTTTCGAGACAGTAACAGGAGAAAAGTCAAGTTTTAAAAAGCAAGATCTAGAGGCGGCGAATGTGCTGCTGCCTGTCGGCTCACACACATAACCATGTCGTGCGCGCCATCTGTGAGTCCTTTCTCGAACCTAACCAGCTATAACGCTCAAATAAATGTGTTTCGTATACAAAATAACAAATTTACGAACAGATACCAATAGTTTTATTTTTCCGCGAGTTCTGCATAATTTTTAAAGTAACATATATTTCATGCACAGCGATTTTGTTTCTAGTAATTTGTATTGGGCCAGTAATTGTCCGTCTATGTCCTAAACACGCCATGTTTTTTCCCGAAACCCATTGCCTTGTTTTCGTGTAGCATCCAACTGACACACCAGCTGATGGCAAAAGGATACATAAACTAAAAGTAAACATTAGTTGACCTGTCTAAATCTTGCCGTCTTATATGCTACAGACAGTATTGCAGGCACAGGTTGTCGGGGACCTCCCCCCCCCCCCTCCCCGGCTGCTGCCTGCCGGTGTCGGGCGCGGACCTTGACCCTCCGTCGCCGTGGACTGGCGCTGCTGTGGCGTGGACGTTGGGAACCAGCGCGAACGGGACTGTGGAGGGTGCAGGGTGCACCAGTGAAGTGTTCCACCGCGTCCGTTAACTATTCCCACGCACTGTGTGTGATTCATCAGCGCGGAACGTGAAAGCAGGTTTCACACGATGCAAGATGAGTGCCAAACTTGCGCGAGATGCCGACCTTGCACGAGAATTTCTTGCACAAGTTTGTGTGCAAGGCACATCTTGCACGAAATGAGGAGCTAGAGCAGGTTCTATTTTTTTTTTTTTTTTCGTGCAAGGCGATGCAAGTGGCGATCCTATTGGTCCTTGTATGCTGGTCATGTATGTCACCTGTTGTAAGCTCAACCATAGAGCAAAAGAAAATCATAATCCGAGGTGTGCGAAGAGGTATACAGGGAAATAAAACATTGTTGGAAAATATCTTTAAAGCGTGGATTGAAGTTTAGACAGTTCGCTGAGAATAAAATAAAATAAATTATATTTTGGAGGGATAGCTTTGAAACAAATACCTTGTTGAAGTAAACAACTTAATATTTTGTATTATAATACCTTGGTTGTTTGGTACTCACCAGAGCTATCAACTAATTTTGATGCGAGACAGTATTCGCGTGTGAACTCGTTTCGCAAGAAATTTAGTTGGCATTCTTATACGACATCTTGCGCGAATTGCATCTTGCATCGAGTGAAACCTGCTGAAGCTAAGGAAACTGGCTTGCCTACCGCTGCCGAAAAAAAAAATTACCGTGTTTCAGTTTTTAAATAAAAATTTGGGGTTTTCGTTGGTTACATTAACACGCATTTATACACTTTTTCACGTACAATTAATGACTTCTGAAAGCTTAGCTCAAGATCTACTTTTCTCCTCATTTTGCTTCCTTCCGCCAGTGTTTTTTCGTTTTTGTGTTTATCTGTATTTTTTTTATGTCTGCGTGGGTCGTTCGACGTCAAATACTGAATATTATTGTTTGTATTGATACGTGATGTATTATTTGCGAGGGCTCAAGAGGAACATTTAGTAATCTAGTTTCGAAAATTATACTAATAGTAATTATTATTCATACTATTATATATCTAGATTGGTAAGTTTTCTTTGATTAGTGATCACATTTCAATAAGGAAAATTTTCTAGAAACCACTGCCAGGTGAACATTACTACAGGAATATATAGGTTAACAATTTTTGTAACCATTATGTAAAGCAGAAAGACACGAACTTTATTTGCCATAAATTTAAACATTACACTCTCAGTAGAGCGCCAGGATTTGTAACTGTCTTATTGGCTCGCTGCCAACTCAACTGGTTGCTTCAGGCACCTTCACGACGCTAATAAGTATGCAGAAATGAAATGACACGGAGGTTCCTCCTCTGTATAGGCTATTCACTATAAAGTGAGCACTTTTTAAGGCCCTGCCAAATTTTTGCTTTTCGGTAATTTTTATCTTTCCGCCATTTTTAATGTAAACGTTCCTATGGGACTAAGAAACACAGTGGATATAATTCACCACTCTCAAAAGTAAACGCCCAAAGCTGCAATAAAACAAATTTATTAGTGGTTAGTGCCTGTTGGGAGGGCCTAAAAAGTGCTCACTTTATCGTGAATGGCGTATAAGCGTGCACATTCTCTGATTGACTGCGCGAGGCTCCGAGATCGGGCTTTGTGCCTGAATGGCTACTGCATGATGATGCGAAAGCTTCCGCATCCGTCAGCCGCCCGACAGTCAAGTCATCCGTCTGTGTTTTCGTCCGTCGTTTGAAAGTTATTCGCAACAATCTGTCGTCCGCCAATCCTTCAGCACGGCAATGTTTCAGCGTCCACGGCCAAAAAGCAAGGGAGCGATACGGGTGACACTAACACGCACTTCTAGCGCCTCATCGCTCCTACGCGCAAGTCGTAGCGCTGTACTGTGCGAATGATATCTGTAACATATGGGTTTTATTACACGCGATGAAAGACCACAGATTAAACTGCGGCCGTATCTTTGTACAGTCTGGTACATGAATGAGCCAACCATAATTACGTTTCTCCGATACTAACCGTCCATGATTCGCGGGCAGACAGATAAGGCGTCTTCTTCTTCTCTTCATAGTAGGTTTACAGCCTATTCCATCCAGAAATTAAGAGTCTTTCCATACACTGGTAAATTATTTCTTTCCACGCGCACAATTTTGTCCGATGCCGTGCGGGGTGCGTGTTGATTCCATTCTATCTTTCAACCCAATCCCCTATTCCTTGGATATTCAACTGTCTTGTAATCTCTACACTCACTCACTCAGTCTAGTGATGCCGCGATGCTGGTGTGTGCGGCTGGGGGCTGGCGCCGTATAAGCAGGGGTTTCACTTCTGTATGGTGAAGTACTCTGTGGCGCTGGGAGGTCGGTGCGTGCGGCAGCCCTCGGCCGTGGCGAGCGCCTTGCGCTTGATTGGACTCGGCAGAGTGTTTCAAGGAGACTCTCCTCTGCCTGCGTGCCTTCGCCCCGTGAATTGGACGCGCTTCGCCGAAGGTCTGGGGCGGGAGTGCGAGGTCTCCTCTCGCCGTCGACGAGATCGTCTTCGACCCGTACAGTGACTACGGGGTCTCCCATGTCCCAACATTGAACTGCTTCTTCGGGATCATCAAACAACGTGTATATAGTCTATTCACGGTTTCTTCTGCCTTTTTGAATCAAACCTTTGAAAAATCTCCCTACGTATACGTATTTAGTTATTTCCAACATATGTCATGCGTCACAAGCGTTTTATACTTGCGTGTAATAGAAAGTTCTTTTTTTTTTCTATTAAATTGATATGTTACAGGCTATTCACGGTAAAATTAGCACTTTTGAAAGCCCTGCTTAAGATCTACTTGTACGCACATTGTGTATTCCTACGCCATATGCAAAATTAATATTATAGACCTTATCACTTTATCCATACGTCGGTCAAGTGAAACCCTGAAATTATTAGAATTTTAAACATTTTATAAATATGCTAATTTTTACACATTTGGTGAATTAAAAATGACAGAAACCAAAAGAAATAATTTAAATTATCACAAATGGTTACCTAAAACTTTTTATTCGACGTTAAGATATGGAACTACTTTCCATCCATCGTTACCAACTTTACCGGACGAATGTCGCTCAGTGCGCCCGTTGAAGCAGGCAGGGGCAGTGACTTTTTTCGAAGATTGATTTCGAAAGTGCTCACTTTATCGTGAACAGCCTTTATTCATATTTTAGCTATAAATTATAACGCTTCATTAAAAAATAATTTGAATAAAAACAGGGAGAAAATAGGTACGTTGGTAGCGCCTAGTAAGAAATAGTTCTTATACAAAATACTGTTAGACTGAGTGCGCACGAATGTGGTGCGTCGTCCTCTGGTGTAATTTCCGAGGCGTATTTAAGCTTAGTTTGCGCGAGGCGGAGGAATATCCTGGAAGTCGAATTTTAGCAGGGCTTCAGAAAAGGCTGAAGTAACCGTGAACGGATTATACGATTCGAGGTTTAAACATTGCTTAGCAAAGAAGTGCTTTGAAAAGTTTACAAAGCGAGATGGCGCAGTGGTAACTCACTGGACTCGCATTCGCGAGTACCCGGGTTCGTTTCGCTGCCCGGCCATCCTGATTTCGGTTTTCCGTGGTTTTCCGAAATCGCTCCAAGCGAATGCTGGGGTCCTGATCAAAGGCTGTGGCCGATTCCTTCCCATTTTTCCCCCAATCCCTCTTCCCTGTGCAACTTGCACCGTCTCTAATGACCTCACTGTCGACGAGACGTTAAGCCCAACTACCTACCTACCTACCTTTGAGAAGTTTGTGTACTTCATCTACCCAATTCGTAATGCAGTTTAATTAAATTCTAATTTGTAATAGTATTTCACTCATACAAAAGTACTTCACTGGTGAAAATTAATATATAAACAGAACACGTTCAACACTGTTGACCATGTGACTTTGACAGTGTTTGTTGTGGGGTTTGTCAATGTTGGACACATGCGCAGAAGACGAACGATCTGTCTATATCATATTTAGTCTAAGCTTGGACCTGGGGGGCCTTTGTGGCGATGCGGCTGCCGAGCCGACCTCTCGCCTTGGCGGTCCGTTTTAAGGAGACTATTTACCTGCGCGTCCAAGGTCAAGAAGCGAGGAAGCGATACGGGCGACAATAGCGCGCACGCCTAGCGCCTCATCGCTCCTATGCGTAAGACGTGCAGTGTTATTGTCGTAAAGCAATGCTGTGCAAATTATATCTGTAACAGTGGGGTTCTGTTACACGCGATGAAAGACCACAGATTGAACTACGCCTGTATCATTGTATTTTTCTCTTGCCGCTTAAGGAAACTGCACAGGCAAGCTTTAAAAATGCTATATTTAACCACTTTCACGATTTTTTCTTAATTAATACAGTTCATTTGATAAAAGTATAATGATTAGTTTTTTTTTTTTTTTTTTTTTTATTCGTATTTCCAGAACTTCTATTTATTGAGATACGCGTTTGCGCGCAAACAACGATATCTCAAAAAAAGTTTTCTTACATCGTCCCCTTAAGGGAAACTTTCTCCCACCATATTGGATTCTCGGTTTTTTATCTTGTTTATATTTGTAAAAATGAAAATTTTCCGAAAGTATCCCTATTCCCAACTAGCTATTGACCTTACACAGCAGCACAGTCATAACGACCAACTACGAACACATACTTATATCACATTCTACTAAAAATTTGGCAAAATTAATATTGTGACATAAATAGTAGTTCATAGTTCAGTAGTTACATCTGAATTGCTGCGTAATGTCAATAGCTAAAGGCTGTTCGCGATAAAGTGAGCACTTTAGAAATGAACCTTAGAATTAAAGTTGGTAACAATGGATGGAAATTAGTTCCATATCTAAATTAACGTCGAATAAAAACTATTAAATAACTATTTTCGATAACTTAAAATTAATTCTTTAACTTTCTGTATTTTAATGCATCGAAGTATAAAATGAGCAGATAAGTATTTACTTTCTTAATAATTTTACAATTTCATCTGACCGACGCATAAATGAAGTGATGAGGCCTATGGCAATGTTAATTTTACATAAAGGCGGATGAATACACAACGTGTATACAAGTAGAAAGCATGGCTTTCAAAAGTGTCCATTAAACTGTGAACAGCGTATAGTTGAGTATAAGGGTATTTTTTTTTTTTTTAATATCATCATGCTTGAAGAAAACTAAGGCGGAGAAATTTCCCATTTAAGGTTCCGCCTGCCTGCAGTTACTTTGCGCATTCGAGACCTCAAAACACGGGCGCCATCCTGGATTTAGACTATTTTCGCTATAAATTCTATTTAAAAGTGTTTAACGAAATTATTCGCACGATATTGCATGAATAATAGTTTCTAAAGCTTTATCGAACTTTTCCAACTCCACCGCGTGTATAAATTTTTGACTAGCGATTGCTGGCAAGGAATAAGTAATTTTTTCTTGCTGGCGGTTACCAGTAAGTGATCCTGGTAACAATAGTCAAACAATGCATGTTTTAGAACACGTACTAAGCAATGCCCTGTGTCTTCTCGATGCCCAAAATAAAATATTAAATCTGTGATTCAAGCTACGGCGAAAATTCCTTAAATCCAAGATGGCGGGTGCTGATCCTCCTTAAGGCCAGTTTTCACCATGAATGCTAAATTCGGACAAAGATCTCTCAGTCGTTTTTTGTGGTAGTATTTAGAACTAAAGATTGTTCGTTAGAGATCAAACGCATATAGAGTTGTAAACCTTCCAAATTTTAGTTTTTTAATTTTGATCAAATTGATGCATTTTAAATAATTAAAAAGTGCATTTAAAATTAAAAAAT
Source organism: Dryococelus australis (assembly GCA_029891345.1). Taxonomy (NCBI): domain Eukaryota; kingdom Metazoa; phylum Arthropoda; class Insecta; order Phasmatodea; family Phasmatidae; genus Dryococelus; species Dryococelus australis. The sequence continues at coordinate 227,760,075 of CM056995.1, forward strand.
TAGAATTAGGAAGGTTTACAAATCTAGATGCGTTCAACCTCTAACAAAAAAATCTTTAGTTGAAAATATTACCACAAAAATGACATATATCTGTGTCCGAATATAGCATTTAATTCCCTATATACCCATGCAATGTGAAGTCTGGCCTTAAGGGGGCCACCTACTAAGCGCTTGAAATGTGTTGCAGTGTGTTGGGAAATGCGTTTTTTTTTTTACTAAACTATTCCATGTGGGCCCAATGTTTTAATTTATGAAAAGAAAACAAACTCCAGGCAATGACGGAATGTCGCTTTCATGACACTACGCATGTTAGAACCACTATTTCCAAGCCCTCCAACATAGCTAAAAGCAGCCTTTTTAGACTGCCGTATGTCAAAATGTGCTGACCGGATCTACGTGAAACACAGATACAATCCTGCATTGAACTTTGCAACAGACTTTTCATCAGTAAAATAATATGGTCACTGCCTAACGTCCTATAGAAAAAACGGTTCGACGAAAAGCTTGCGCGCTAGTTTAGTGCTTAGCGCATAGTGGCGATGCGGCACTTGATGCGCGTGCCAGTGTCGCCCTAAGCGTTCACTCGCTCCTGTGCCATGTCGCGTCAGTTAGGCGGCCCCCTTAAGCCGTAAGGCCGACTGCTGCTCTTTCACCAGTTTCCTTGTCGCCTCTATGAGTAAGGCGCTCAACTGGCCTGCCGTTTTCCGCCGGCTACTCGCCTCGACGTGACTTTTAATCGGAGTACCTGTTCGTATGGCACGTGAATAAAGATTAAAGAGTGATGTGTGCCCACAGACAAGTATACAGGATGTCCGCCCGCAGTGAAAGGTAAGGGAATTTTCACCTGAGTTAGGGAAGATGTAAATATTTGCTACTCTGCAAAAGTTATTAGTCGTGTGAATACAGGTTAATGTAACTGTGAACATTCTAAAATTTAATTCTTCAAGTTTCAGAACTTGACGTAGGGCCTATCTATACATACAAAATAAAGTATTCTTGTGTTTGCAATGGTTACTTGTGAAAAGTCATTAGCGTGTATTAATAGAAATATCGATGGTCTGAATAAAATTTTGGCCCTGCTTGCTTGGCATGTTTCAGTGTAATTTAATTCAATTTCACAGATAGATTTATTTAACGTGCAAGGCATTCAAGATCAATTATTGGCGTACAAACTCATGTCGCTTAGCGCCTTAGAGGAGAAGATCACAGCGGTGATCAAGTAATATACTGTAAATATCCCATCCCTTATTCCTTCGGTGATCGTCGAATCGTTCAGCAGACAGTATAGTCTAACCACGGCGATAACAGTAACATCTCATAGATACTCATAGGTGACGATAGTTTCAGGGCTTAAATTAAACATGTAGGATCACAAGTGCGGCGAATATACTTATACTAGGGCACTTAACCTAAACATGACAACAACACTATAGCCAGCTTCCCATTACTCAAGGCTCTGCCTCAATCTTAGACAGGATCAGCTAATAAGTATTAGCCTCAAAACTGCTAATTAGCATAACTAAATATTTGCGTCCATCCTATGATCAACTTATTAATCAGGACTGTTATTTTAATAATTGTCTCGTGTGCTGACATTCCTCGGTATGAATAGTGATATTTAAATTCGTCTCTTGCTGACATTCCTCCGGGTATTGAATAGTGGATATGTGGAATAGTGGTACTTCTTAAGCTGTGTGATATTACGCTTTCCCACTGGATTACCTTTCATATCTGCTATCTCGTAATAGTTATTTTTCACAACGACAATAACCTTGAACGGTCCTTCGAACGTTAAAAACAGCTTTTTGGTTACGAAACCCCACGTACTTCTTGTAGGGTTAGTACATCGTAATACCAGGTCATTAAGGTGAAATCTATTCATCTTATTAACTCTGCAATGTTTCTTGCGACTTTCTGCAGCTAGGTACAGACGTCTCCTTACTAAATTTAGTAGTCCCTGTCGCACTTCCTCCGGATCTTTATCCACTGTACACACAATAAGTTTAGGGAGAGCCTCAAAAATCCCGGTTAAGCTCGCCATATGCTGATCACCAACCCTGTCTAGTTTGACTTATTGACAGTTACTCTATGACTAGTCATTTGATCAGCTCCCATGGTACTTGTTACTTGCAGTGGAGGAAAATTGGGAGCAAGAATAATCTCTCGTTCCTCTGGAAATAACCAGGTCTCTGATTAGACGTACCTGTATTTGCATAGCAGGTGTTCATGGATGTGGTGGCTGTATTACTGCGGGTTGAGAATAGTGCCATACTTACATTACAACCACTGGGCGGCATAGCGTTTGAATTACCTGGCTGCCACGCATTTGCTTGTGGGCCAGACCAGGACAAATTTATGTTAGGTGCACTTCTGACTACTGTCGTGGAAATAGGAGTTTACCTCATACTATTATTCTCACTAACATTCAGCAGGTACACTTTACCATCAGGATGCATAAATGCATTTGGATGTGGGGATAGCCTGTCGACTTTACTATCGTCTCTCCTCGGGTGGTATCTTCTGCGATATCCTGGAGTATAAAGCTTGTCATTCCTACTACTCGCCTCGAAATGTGATTGATAAGGTTATGACACTCACCTCTCTCTGTGACTACTACTAACGTATTTATTTTAGGACTTTGTTGGTACTGATTTGATTGATTGGGTCTCAAAGCAGGTCCTGGATATAAAGGTGGTTAACGAGGCTGTGGAGGCTTATCATATTATCTAGGTGTATTCGCCTTCTGTCGCTCGTTTTGATCGATCTTAAGCATCTGTGATCGAAACTCATTAAGACTCGTAAACGACCTATCGGCCCACCTATTCTGATACTTTACTGGAAGTTGAGAAATTATAAATTCAGCAAACTCCTCGTCTCCAATTGGAGCATCGAGATGTCTCGTGCACTCAAAATATATCCCCATAGTGCTGTTCAAAGGTTTTACTTTTCTTGGTGTCGTTCTTCTCCAAGTTCAGGGGTGCCCTAAGGTTTCCCTGTATCTTAGCACTCCAATACTCCTGCTGTAGGAACCGGTCCTTAAATTGAGCAAAAGTGTGTACATCTTCCTTCTCCACCTCCCACCAAAATAAAGCTGTACATTTTAAACTTAGGCCTAGACAAAGTAGTACCTCCTGTTCACTTAGGTTAAACAACTTGACATACTCATCAAATTTATTTAAATAAATTACCGGGTTCTTGCTGTTGTTTCCTGAAAATGTCGGTAGCGCCTCGCTCCATTTCTTTGTGGGATGGTGTATCACGGTCGCCGTTAAATGGCATGGCGAGGTAGCAATGTTGCCTGAAAATGTCTGGTGATTTTCATTGCTCCTAGCATTTGTGTTGGTACTATGGTACTAGCTGAAATGTATGGTTCTGTAACTGTACTACTGGAAGTAGGAATATTGCGTAATGTATTATCCAACTCTACTACCTTGTTCTGCAACTCCTTACTTTTACTTTCAAAATCTCGTTTTGAAACCATGTAGTCGGCTGTGGTTTTGCTTTATTTCGACTCGATGTGACGTTCGATATTCGATAGCTGGTGATCCACATTTTCTATAACGCATGTGTCGGTATGTACGTGTGACTCAGCATTTCCACTTTCCACTGTAGATGCACTGGTTTCGAGTACGCACATCTGATCCTCGAAACACGTTCGCGTCTGCTCTAAATCTTTAGGGATGTTTATTTCTAACGTGCGTAATCTAGTTTGTACCTCATCTGCACTTGTTTGCATCAATACAAAACCTTCTTTCGTTGTGTTCTGCAATGAAACAAAACGCTCATCAACTCGCGTTTCAAGTTTCTCAAAATTTTCGTGCATGTTTTCAACTCGTGTCGATTGCACATTTTGATTATCTGGCAACTCAGTTACTACTGTTTGCAAAACATTTAACTTGTTAGTGGAATCGTCTACACGTTCGTTCAAAACAGTGATGTCTTTTCTTATGCCTACAATGTGTTGTTCTAGGCTAGCAAATATACCGTCTTGAGAATTAAATCTGGCAGCGAATTCTGCCTTTAACTCTGTTTTTAATGAATTTAAATTTGCGTTTTTCCTGGTCATTTCTGTTTTTAATTCTGAATTTTTTTGTTACTAGTGAATAAAATTTTGCATTAATTTGTGCCATCATTGACATGATTGTAACAAAATGATCCTGTTCATCGCCCGTCCTTGTAATTTGTGACGAAACATTTGTCATGACGGTTTCGTTTATAACAGCCCTTATTACGTCTCCAGCAATGCTCGATGTCGCACTGAGTTTTTTGTCTGTTATTTAAACTATTCGTTTCTGAATTTGATTTAGACATGTTACTGGCCCTACTATTTCTTACTACACGCAACGAGTTTATAAGGAAATATGGTTCCCTTTGCATTCATATCTTTGCCTGCAAATATTGTGAATAAGAATTTGGCCTGTAAAAAAAACGGTAAAATTCTGAGCATTTATCAAAACGTGACGCAATATTACATATAGCTAAGTTTCGTCCACTTCTTTCTCCTTGACAACAGAGTAATATTACAACGTGCGCGAAGCACATACATTAAATTTAATGCCTTTCTTTTTTCCTTTCCCTTTACTAGTCCCAAGTCTGGGCAAGCCAATCTATAATAAAGTGTGAATTGATTAGAGACTTTATTAGTTTAGTGTGGCAAAAGAAAATTCATATTTGCGCCCAACTTATGGGTTCAGAAGAATTATTTATTGCAATCTTTTGTGAGTGTAGAAATTTCTAATCGACATACGGGTGCCAACTACTTTTCAAGTAGTAAAATAAACATTTCTAACTAGCCAATCTGGAATAGAAGCTTTAACTTGATGATCACGCCAGAAAACAGAATTCTTACTGATGAGCCATTGAATAACCTGGATTAAATGCAAAATCATAGCTCACAGAACTTGCCGAAACTGCACCCGCAGAACTTCGACACGCCTCTTACGACATCACTCGGGCTCCGCCCCGACGTAGATCCTCAGGATTCAACGTCTTGGTTTCCGGACTCCCGAAGAGACGATCCATCTTTTCTGACGACTTGTAACAGACCTTTTTGAAGTGTTACGGATATCTCTTTCCTTTATATATATATATATATATATATATATATATATATATATAGATATATATATATAATATATATATATATAAAAAGTGGCCGAAACGTATTGTTTGAATGGAATTGAAATTGCCACCTCAGGGCAAGGAAGAAATAATTCCTATATGAAAGTCTGCCTTACACAGTCACTTTATTGGCCAGAAAAACTTGTGGTTAAATTATGTACAATCTGTATTAGGGATAGAGTAAACCGGGCTTTATAATCAAATGATAAAATGGACGTAGCAAGTAAATTTCGGTAGAGTATAAACAAACTGTGGTTACCAAAATGTAAACATTACAAGAAAAGTAACGATTTAAAATGTAAACAACACTCGGGAACAACTGTAAGCTACTCTCTTACACTCTTTTTAATATTAACTTATTGAACATGTCCCTTTGTTATAATAAACTCTAACACAAGATATACTACAATTTTAATTTAAATGAGAGCAAGTTGAAGACTAAGAGAAAAACATACCTTTCTGGGTTTGCAAGCACTTTACTTGCGCTATATAGACATCAGTTGACAATTTGATAACAATATTAAATAATCTCCTTGGTGGTAAAACAAAAATCATATCTTTGAAATAAATAAATTCCGCCACATTGTATATAAGATTATTCTGGAATATATTATTACGAAAGAAGGGGCCTCGACTTTCGTTTACAACTTATAGTTTAATTTTAATTTCTTGCCGGACAATTACTTATTTTTTATTGCTTAAAGCCAACTCAAAACACCATTTCGACTTGAACAACATTGTACACACAATCTTGTTTTAAACTGAAAATTATTTTATTCATGTGATTTTTAGAGAGCGATTCCACATATTAAATTTCTTGAGGGCTCACCGAAACTTTAAAGCAAAAGAAATTAACGTGCATAATTCCTGGGTAGAAGCCGCTCGGCGAACACCAGTCAAGAGTGAGTGAAGATATTTGGGTGGCTCTTTAACAGCTAGGTCTTAAGAGCTGATGAGGGTGATTGAAGTGAAGATGGAGCGGCGACGGAATGAAGGGGCGGGGGAAACGGGAGATCCCCGAATAACCCGACGACCAACGGAATCGTCCGGCCAGATTCCCACTTGCGAAAATCCGGCGATCCGGCCGGGGAATGTACCCGTTCCGCCTTGGTGGGAGGCGATCGTGCTAACCGCTCAGCCACCGTGGCCCCCACCAATCAAGAGGTTTACATCATTCTTTGGCCCACGATTTCAATGGCCATGTTCACGTCCGGCACGCTTCAACCTCCCTACACTATCAAATAAATAAGGACTGTCATAAAAGACTGCCCGCGAAAATTTATCATTTCCCGTCAATCAACTGAACCAAATAATAATATTACTCACCTCTAGGCGGTACATAACCACAACAAAAGTGTATTACTTGGGAGTTATCAAAAAGGCAAGATGACTACATGTTTTGTCTCGAAGAAGGAAAAAAGACGGGCTCAGCACCAAAGAGTACAGTGGAAGACTCTCCAAAGAGCACATCATAAAAGTTACAAACTCTTAACCAAATCACACACACGCTGCGATTTATGTTGTTACTTTATAAAACTAAAATATTTTCTTTATCCTTCTCTTTACAAAATATTACAATAACATTTTAGAATTTAAGACAGTTATTGCATCACGCAAAATACATATACCTATTTATTTGTGTGCGCATGCCCATAGTAATGTTTTGAACACAAATTATAGAGAACTTAAATGACAAACACTGGAAACAATACATAAATATTTTGATAGTCACAAAAATGTTTTTTTGACTTGGTAATTTTTATATACAGAAACGTCAGTTAAAAAAAAAATATCTAAATAATGAATTCCTTATTTCTTGCTTTCAGCATCTCAAACCAATAGTTAATTAATAACTCAGAATTTAGGAGGGCGAACTAATAAGCGGCGATTTGCCACAAAAATACCTTACTCAAACTTCAAAGTAAATTACAAAACTTATTAATAGATGCGTGCCGGCCAAACGGCACAACACACGCTTGAATAAACAAACCCTCCGTGTTGAGCAAAAAAAATTTCGACACAAAATCAACTGGCTATATTTGCTTGGCCATTCATTTGATTGCCTTAGTTCGAAAATACAGCTCGAGAATTTGTTTGTAATATTTTGTGACAAGTGCTATAATAAGAGTGTTTGTTACTGCCTTATTGGGGCTTAATATTGGTATAAAGATCCCAATAAAACAAGTTCAATAGGAAACTAAAAAGTGAAGCTGTAAAACATGTACTATTCATTTACTTTCGTTGTCCAGTATTCGTTAAATATACTGTTACAGTACGCCTGAGGGGCATATCCGAGTTCGTGAGGGATGGAGGTTTTAATAATACAAGAATTAAATTTGATTTAAATATATTCTCACAGTTATTATTTACAGTATTAATCTAACTATCTCCACTATTACCTTTCCTGTGCTACTTCGTACGCATGGCATTTAGGATTTGGAATCGCTCTTGGGAAGGAAAGGGGTACATAGACAAAAAAGAAAGGAGAAGTTACGGAACTTTTTTAACAATGCTTTTTTATGCAGTAATCCTAAGAACTTAATCCAGTACATATGTACATCCCTGATCACACATATATATGTGTGTGTGCGTGCGTGTGCGTGCGTGCGTATGCCGTCACACCTTTCACTGCGCCGATGCTCGCAGTCGCAGATCTTCCTATCGCGGGTCACTTCCGTCGCCCTTCGTTGCTCTTCTCGCTCAGCTTTTAGGGGTCGCGCAGTCTCCCAAACTCCCGGCTTGGAGGCCCGTCGTACTTGTACATCAGTTGCCCTGAGCATCTGGAAGGTTCAACTCACTCTGAGTCACGCTTGAGAGAAACAAGGTCAGTAAACCAGACAATTCTTCAGAGAAATGCAGAAATTCTATCCGCTGAAGGCCAGGGGCGCGCGAGCCGCCAAAGGGTTATTGCGGCAGAATGTCTTCATAATAGAGATGGGGAGTGTTTTCGATACCTGTTATCAACAACAGGTATTGGGCGAGAACAGTCGATACCTGTTCCTAGTTTCTGGAGATACCTGTTACCATCCCTGCCTGTTACTGAAGCAGGAGCAGTCACATATAGGTACTCGCTTGTTACTCGACACTCGTACGAAATAATTTCTACCTGTTCCTACCGTCTGATATTAGAATCCAATACTGAATACCAATAATATTTACGGGCGAGAATACTATAAAATGTATGTTTAACTTCATTTTATCGCCCACCTCTCCCTCCCCAAACGCGACCGGGAAACCGCTACCTATTGTCACTGTCCTACCAGGAGAACATGAGACGCGAGGAGGTATACCTCCTATCAAACCTCCTAGTGTGCCATGTTTCCCTGATAGAATAATCATAATGCCCGACTTTACTTGCTCTGCAGGGAATCCCACACACCATGCTATTTATTCGATGTGAAGTCGCTGGAGCAGTGTTTTCATATACGGTATATGATTTGTTTTACTGACGACTTAAAAATATATATAGTTTCTAATATTTTTAAAAGGTAATTGAAAGACTCCAGCTACCAGGAGGGTATGCGCTACGTAGAGATAGAGAAAAAGATTAGGCCAGTACTTGACTAGTAACAGGTATTCGAGAACAAGGTGAGATGGTGGAACAACGCAGACTGCTTACCCATAGCAGATGTTCTCAATAAGAGGTATTAGGAACAGGCACGGGGTGTTCCTGCGAAATACTGGTTTAGCTCATCTCTTACTGTATAACTCAAAACCCTGGTAGGATTATCGCTCGCCTGTCAGTTAAACATTCCTTTATGTCTCGCCGCCCGATGTCATATCACTACTCTATCCTCCTCACACTCTTCGCTCGCTCGGATGATTCAAAACATCAACACGTAGAGACTATTCACGGTAAAGCGAGCACTTTTGAAAGCCCTCTCATTTGGAATAATAGTCTATAAATATATTTTATTTTGAAATCAGATATTAACTTTCGGGTGCGGTGCAACATACACAGAGTGTTCATTACTCACATGGCAATGTTTATTTTAAAAATGTAGTTAAATGATACGAAATGGCTGAAATAAATAAGTAACTAGGGCCTCAAAAGTGCTCACTTTACCGTGAACAGCCTATAACCCTATGTACGTAAAAAAACATTCACATCTCATCAGTAGTCACTTTCCTTAATAATAACCGGAACTGTACTTGGAGCTAAACAAATCTTTAGCTGCGCCAACCAAATCGTACAGTTTGAGGCAACCAGATAAAAACAACAAAATTGTTCGGTTTCAACAACAAAATACTTATTGCCTCTATACGATTAGTTTGGTTGCGCCAAACAAAGTTTATTTTTATGCAACAAAACCTTTTTCTCGGTGTATGTCGAAAATAGTTAAAATTTACTGTTATGAACATTAAAGTTAACTCTAAAGTTTCCTGCTCACATAAATAATTTCGGTTTGCAGCAGGTTCTAGAGATGGCGTGTGGCGTTATTGTAGATGTAATAAGGTTGGTAGGTGTAAGGAAATAATAAATACTCCTTGCGAGGTAGCCAGTAGCCAATCAAGCTGACCTCCGTGGCGCAGTTGTGTACGTGACGGCTTGTTGCGCGATAGGTTTCGTGTTCGATTCCCGGCATGGGTGTTACAGCATGTTTGTTTGTATTAGTCTTCATGTATGGGAAAATGTCACAGAACACTGCAAGGAAGTTTAGCTTCGCGTCAAAAAAAATCGCGCGGGGTTATTGTGAATACAGTCAAACATTTGCAACTAAATTTGAATTAATATAACAAAATTGACATTTTTTAAATGAAGCCAATTTGTATTTTCCTTTTCACTGTCTAGTGTTTCAAAACGATACAAATACAAATAACAAACAATTTTATTTAATTTACTGTTACATGGACGCTGAGGGGCGTATCTAAGTTCGTGAGGGATGGAGTTCGTAATAAAAGTAAATAACTAAATTTGGTTTTAGTTTATTGCACAATTATTATTTACAGCATTTAATCTATCTCCACTATTAGTCTTTATTTTTCAATGAGCGTGATTTTTAATGTATAGTTTTACTCTAATTAGCATATTTCTTAATGGCTCTGTTCTGTTATAGTCAACTAACTCATACTCATCATTAACACACTTTCAGTCTGTATGTTTCCATAATTTGTAGTATATTTCGCTCACGCACCCATTTCTATAGTCCAGCCTGCCAGCCGCACCCTTCACTACTTGATACTCACGTTCGTAGATTTCCCTTTCGGTGTCACTTCCTACGCTGCTTGTCTATCGCAGAAACGCAGCCACTCGTCCATTCAACTACTCCTGCCTCGGAGGCCCGTTGCACAATTTATACTCTGCTGGCCTTGATGTGCAAGTCCTATGCACCCCGAGTCATGTTTAGAGAAACCAGGGCAGCAAACCACTAAAACATTCTTAAGATAAATACGGAAACTCAGTAAAACCAGAGTCAGCAGCGTGTGCCGCAAAAATGATTATCGTGTCGGCTCGCGTTGTATAACAGATGCGCGGCTACCGGACTTTCGCTCGCCTCTTATTCAAAATAATCCATTGACTTGTTGCTATCGTATAACTAATTTGTCCTTCACTTCCACTCACTCACGCGGGATACGAAGCAGTGAGCGCGTAACAGTACTAACCATTTCCGCTGACTGGAATTTTTTATGTTGCTCATGAGACTACGTTCGTGTTTTGTAATACTGACATGCTGCATGAATATTTTAGTTGGAATGCATGACCGTGGATGCAATGCTTCGGGTTTTCACATCCGTCTGAAGTGCAAAGCACGCGCTGAATCTTGATAATTTTTATGAGAAAAACTAAGCTTTTACTTTATGCTATAGACTGTTCACGATAAAATGAGCACTTTTTAAAGCCCTGCATAAGATCTACTTGTACATACGTTGTGTACGCCTTATATAAAATTAACATTGCTATGTGCCTCAGCACTTTATTCATCATGCAGCGGTCAAATGAAACTGTAAAATTATTAAGAAAGGAACTGCTTTACAAATCTGCTCGTTTTTACTCTTCGATGTACAAAAAAAAGTGTAAGAATTAATTCAAGTTATCGCATATGGTTACCTAACATTTTTTATTCGACGTTAAGATATGGAACTACTTTCAATCCATCGTTACCAACTATACTGGGCGAATGTCACTCAGTGCGCCCATTAAAATATATGCATGCAGGGGCAGCGATATTTTTCTAAGGCTACATACAGTATTTCATGGTTGTGTACTGCATGCATTTATTCCTCGGAAACGATTAACATTGGGGGCAATGATGATTAAGGCCTATTTAGCTTATTTTAACGTGCTACTTCATAATATGCCACATCAAATGTAAAAACGTTTGGTAACACACACTTTTATTGCAAAATAGGGGTTGCAACCCCTATTTTGTCACGGATAAACTTTTTGATGGTGTTAAACATCACGCGGATCGTAGAACTTTATCTATTTAATCGATTTCCATAGTCTTACGGTTAAATGGTACATATATTTTGTAGAAAGTGCAAATACCTGGTATTATTGCTACTACTTCAAAGGTGCTTTCCCGCCATTGGGATATACTTTAGACGGCAAGTCGTAGATACTTAATGTACCGAAAAGTAATTGGCCACCTGTCCACGATGTTTGCTCGGTGGTTGTCACCCCGTTAGAATCTCGTAGGGCCACCTCTTGTGACTATAACAGCAGCCACCCTGTCTGGCATGCTCTCTGCGAGTGTTTGCAGGACATCCACGGGGATTCGTCGCCATTCCTCTTGCGACCATTCCATGAAGTGAGCAATGAATTTTGGCCGCGCCTGACAGAGTCCTCACCCGGCGATCCAATTCGTCCCAAAGATGTCCTATAGGGTTGCGGTCGGGGCTCTGGGCGGGCCAGTCCAATAGGCGAACATTATTGTCGGCGTACCACTGCATAGTAGCCCTTGAAACATGGCACTTGGCGTTGTCATCCTGGAAGCAACACGGTTCCATTCCGTAAAAACGCCACAATGTTGGGAGCATTTCACTATCCAAAATGCTACAATAGGCCTCTGTGTTTATGCTACCACGGACAAACACCAGCGCAATTACTTTTTGGTAGATAGTGTACATTTTTGCGCTATTTTTTCGTGAGGAGTACTCATTCGAAGTTTGTCCATGTATTTAAGAAACATGCCGTATAATTGAACTATTTGTGACAAAATTTTACTCTGATAGTTAGTCCTGTGCTGTAGAGTAAGGCAAATAGCTAAACACCTTTATTAACATACTTTCACAATTTTACTTCACAAAAACTTAAATCATCATAAATTAAATAATGCGATGGCGTGGATGACGCCGAGCCGTAACACGAGATAGAATGTCTGCCATGCTGTACGCCTTTACCATGGTCTTACTTATTCTGCATTATTTCATACTAGAACGAGTGTAGGAATAGGCTGTTAGCGGTAAAATGAGCACTTTCGAAAATCAACCTTGGGAAAAATATCGCTGCTCCTACATGCATGTGTTCTATATGGAGGCACAAGCCACGCGGAAAGAAATTGTCTGCTACCGCAGCTTCCTGTATCGCTAATAACACGAATTATGACTTTGCCCATAGTAGTTCCCATGTCCTCCTTTCCACCGCTTCCGCAGACAAAAAATCGCCACTTCCTCTATACGCATCTTTCCTTTTTATTTTGCCGGCGTGGCTCTCTTCTTTTCTACTTTCACGGCTGGATTATCGCAGTGCCAGTGTTCTCGTTTTACGTCCCCGATTGTTCATAGAAAGGCCAAAGGCGAAGCAACTACCTTATATCATTATTCATATTTAATTTAGATTTATTTATTTGTTTATTGGAATTACTTAAATAATTATTTGTGCTAATCATTTCATTAGTGTATTATTATTAGCATATTTTATGTTAGTTTTCATTAAAGTAAGGAATTGAGTAAAATTGCTTATTATTTATATATTACACCATATACAGGATTTTCCTAACTTATGTTACAGACTTTGGGAGGCGATTCCTTATGGAAAAACATTACGAAAATGCCAATTGCGTATGTCTGGTAACTACGCCTAAGGGTTGAAAACACCCCCGAAAGTCTGGCTTTAAAAATAGTTTTTACTTAATAAAATGGCAGAAAAATTATATTGAGTTACATTATTTAAATATCTTAAGTAAATAATTAATTTGTTTCCACGTTATTAAATAATAATTAATATTAAAGCCCAGTTTTTTGGGGTTTTTTCCACTCTTAGACGTCGTTTCCGTACAAGTCAATCTGTATTTTCGAAACGTTTTGTCGTAAGCAGTCACCTCCCAAAGCCTGTAACATAAGTTACAAAACAACCTGTATATTATTTACATATATATTTATACTATACATATATTAATTACAGAAATAAATTATACATCGACTTATGTAGCACTACTGGCATGCGAATTTTGGTGGAAATTAGTTGAATGATTTCAGAAATATGGCGTAAATATTCCTCTTTCTCGCCAGATATTATCTTACAAAATGACCAACAAAAGAGGATTTTTGTACGCACAATTGATGATTCTAATGAGTACTGTGGGAATGCAATATTTGGTTGAATTTTGTATAATTTTAATAGATATGACATACTAATCTAAATTATTTTTATAAATACTATTAAAAGAAGACATGCCCCACCTAAAACATGAAAGTTTACATGGTCTATCGTAGCACTATTTATGTGTAAAATTTGGTGGGAATCGGTTGATTGGCCCTAGAGAAGGCATAAAACCTCAATATTTTTTCATGTGACGATCTTCATAAATTGCTGACAGAAAGGTTATATATAAATACATTGTCATAGATACTGCCAGCTTATAAAGTTCAGTTTGAATTAACTGGGATATATGGTCTACTAAACAAAAATATTTACATGGCTGTTAATTTGAAAATATGTGATAACCCCCTTAAGTCATATCAATTTAGATGGCCTACAAAAGCATACCCTGTCACATAAATTAGTTGGGAATTATATAATTGTTTCTCGACTTAGCACATAAAAGCATAATTTTGCATGTGGGTCTAGCTTCCAAAATGACGGAGAAAATAGTTTATGTAGTAGCTCGTTTGATGCTTACTAATGTGCTGCCGGTATAGAAAGTTCAGTTGTAATTGGTTTCATGGTTTCGTAGATATTGTAAACTAAACTAGAAGGTTTAATGGCCGCCATTTTAAAAATACGTGGTTGATCCATTTAAAATGTATACATTTTCTGGCCTGCCTTAGTATTACTAGTTGGCTAAATTTGGTAGGAATCACTTGTTTCTCGAGATAAGATATTAAATATTATTTTCATGATGTGCTGCCTTAAAAAATGGTACACAAAAAAATTAACATGTTTAATGGTTATTATAGGTAGGTACTGCTAGCATACAAAAATCAGTTGAAATTGATTACGTGATTTCGTAGATAAAGAATACTAAGCCAAAAGGTTTATATGGCCGCCTTTTTGAAAATAAGTGGTTAACCCACTTAAAATACATAATTATTTTGCTACCATCGTACTACTTGTTTGCAAAATTTGGTAGCCGTAAGCTAATTATTTCCCGAAAATGAAAAATTTATTTTTAATGTGGTGGCGCTACCTTACAAACTGGCACGCAAGAGACCTTGTGTAGACACATTAGATGATTTGTTATAGGTACAACCAGCATACAAAGGTAAGTTGAAATTGATTTTATGGTATTGCAGATGCAGCATTCTAAGCCGAATTGGAAAATAAGTTTCTTACCCATATAAAACATACTAGTTGAGAGCTCCTGGCGCAGTACTAATTGTCTGTCAAACTTGGTAAAAATCGCGTAATTGTTTTCCTTGATATGATGGCTATGTTTTGGTACATACGGTATGGTAGATATAGCAAATAAACCGAAAATATTTGTATGGTCACGATTTCAGAAAAAAGTGCCTTATCCATTTAAATTGTATATGTTTGCGTAGCCTTCTATAGTATCACTCATGTGCTAAAGTTGGCGATAATGTAAAAGTTATATTTTTTTATGTAGTGCTATCTTCCGAAATGACGGACCAACAATATCCATCTATAAACTAAATGTTTACTGTATGGAGCACTCTGGACACATAACATTTTGTTTTACACGTTTAAATGGTACCCGAGTGAGTGAGTGAAAACATTTGGGCGGCTCTTAACAGCGAGGTCTTGAGAGCCGATGAGGGTGATTAAAGTGAATATGGAGCGGGGGAAACGGGGGATCCCCTAGAAAACCTGCCGATCAACGGCATCGTCCGGCACGATTCCAACTTGCGAAAGTCTGGTGACCCGGCCGGGGATTGAACCCGGTTCGCCGTAGTGGGAGGCGAGCGTGCTAATCGGGTCAGCCACCGTAGCCCCAAATGGTACCCGAGATACGACAAAATACAGCTTGGGTTTTTTAATGGCCGCCATATTGAAGATAAGCCCCCGTTGTGGTCGAAAGCTATGAGTCTGATGTCTCTTCTATTTACTATATGACTTCCGAATTCGGTGAAATTCGGTTCACGCGTTCAAAATGTTTTAGGAAGAAGAGGAGTACATAAACACACACACACACAGAATATATATATAATATATATATATAACACACACACACACACACACACACACACACACACACACACACACACACAGCCAGGAAAGTGATCTCATGTAGGCTAAAAACGGCGAGGCAGTATATATCTACATGTCGTTGAATGACCCCATCGGCAGTCAAGAAACCTCAGCTACTGCCCAACTGAAGAGAAGTGCGTATAACCCAAGACCAAAAATAGTAAATTATTTAAGGGTACTCCCCTGGGTCCTGAAAATGGCCCTATTTCAAATAATACCTCGGCTACTGCCCAACTCCCGTGGCGTAGATTATCTCACGACAGTAAGCTTACGCCCAAGGAACATGAGGAAAGAGTTGCAACTCAGCCATATAAACAGGCCCACGTTGTCTTGGCTAATTTATTGACTGCTTCGTTTATCAACTGTTATTTCATACCTCAAATGTATTTGAGAGAATAAGAATCATAATTATGGAGATGAAGCACTACTTTATGAAAAATGTCATGCAAATATTCATGGAAATGCCCGTAGTGTGAAATAACAGACGCGAAAGCCACATGATGAATAGTACTGTGCTACCACCATCAGAACGAAAATATTTAATGAAACACGTGTTTCCATAATGTCTTAAGAGGCAAACAACATGATCGTTTATTTCATATTAACGCGACGCGCAGGTAGTAGCTACTATGTCTAAATATGTTATATATATATATATTTAATGCCGGAGTTGTTAGAACGTGTAACCTCGACTTCGACTGTCTTCGGTAAGGATTCGTCTTCCCTGTTCGAGTTGCGAGGACCTGCTTACACTTCATTTTGCTCGAACCGACCCGTCGATTGGCCACACTTGGAAAACCCAGACACCTCAAAACCAGTCACGTTAGCTATTCAGTCGCCCGACTGCTTGACTGACAGTCGCCAGTGACGACGTTGGCCGAATTCTAAACGCGATTTTTTTCCTGCTCCAGTCCCAACCTTTTGAATTACGTGTTTTACACAATGAGTGCCAGCCAGGTGGACCCCCTAAAGGGAACCTCCTCTCACCATGTTGAATTCTTGATTTTTCTAGCTTCTTTATGTTAAAAAAAAATTCCGATAGTACGAAAGTGCCCTTACAACCCAACTAACTTATCGACCGTGCACTGCAGCTCGCAGACATATAGTCTATTTCATGTAAGTGGGGTCAATTTTGACAGTTTTAGAAAAGTATCACGGCCGCAATGTATCCTTCCACCACACCTGTTTTGTTACTGAAGAAAATGAAGTTTTTAAACAAGTTTTTGAGTCCAATGTACACTTGCATTTTCCTTTTTCCTCATATTTCCTGCCTTGGCAGGCTCTGAAAGACTGAAGTTAGCTAACTTCCATCCAGTAATTAATGTCGATATTATAGCTAGGTTGGCATTCCAACCAGTTTTGTGTAATTAAGTTCCAAGTTAAATTTGTTGGGGATCTGTTAATTTTATTTCGAGGGAAAAAAGGAAACCGTGAGACTGCGGGAGGCTTTAGTTTAACATCTTTCGTGAGACGTCATTATTTTGATGTTCTTGCGAGTGTGTGGCATTTTGAGTTGCATATTGTTTTGATCAGGCAATGGAAAATTTTGCTCATGTGGAAAACCTTTAAAATTTTGACTTTAATGAAAAAACAAAACGCGATACATACGTCGCTATTCGTATTTGTACAGATGCAGCAATATGTACACGCACTCGCTTTGATCGAAGTTAACCCTACACTCATTGAGTTTACTACATAGACAAATAAATATTATTCACTCACCACAAAAGTGTGAAAAGTGCGGCTTTTTCAGGTCACGTGCATTTCAATAATTAAATTAACTGTTTACGATTACAGTTACAAAACACGCAAATTTACTGTTTGTAAAATTCGCAACCTCTTTAACATGTGTTTTTTTTCTATGGCAATCCTTGCAAGTTTACTTTATTAAACTCACGTTTATTCGTCACTAGCATTAAATAATTTATTTGTATAATCATTCTGTAAAATCAACATTGCGCTCCTGAAACCAACAAACTTAAAAGCTTAGACACGTAAATTATATTCATTGAGGACGGCGGTAAGGAAAACTGCGGAACTAGCAGTTTTACGAAGCGGTAAACCGTGCCGATTAATATTACATTTCACTCAAGAAAACGCATTACAATGGTACCTAGCAACCAACTATGCTTGAAGAAAACAAATAAAAAAATAATTAACTATCGATTAAATATTCCGACAACACCAACAAGAGACTCGTATCATAAACACGATGGGAGAAAGTCACACGCATAACGGCTTTCACTGGAAGTAATATTGTTTTAAAAACGCTATGTAAGCCATACAATTCTTGTAAGTATAAGTAACATTTTAAATTACAACTTTTATTTCTGAGGACTACTTTCTTCCAAAGCCATCATCAAAATCGCCAACATCCCGCAGCAATTCATCAGCTGATACAATAATTTACAAATGATATAATTTACTGTTTACATAGTGTGTATGTTGGTCACATTTTCAGATTTTACCCCACTTATAATAAATAGACTATTCACTACTCAACTACGAACACGAACTCTTATTTATATCACAATATTGAATTTACCAAATTGGGACAGAATTAAAAGTTCCCTTGTCTGTACTGCAGTGAAAGGTCAATAGTTAGTTGTGTATAGGCGTACGTATGGATTTTTTTTACATAGGTTGAAAAATTGAGTCCAATTTGGCGGTGAAGGGTTCCTCTTAATATAAGATCATTTGTAATTATTTATGCAATTTTGTGAGATCCTTTGTCATTTTTTCTGCAATGTTGTTGGATTGCGTATGATTTTTTTTTGCAGTATTGTTGTGTATTTTATATTTTCGGGGAGTGAACTGTTCTCGAGTTCATATACATCTGGAAAATATAGGATTTACACAGCATTTTTCTGTTAAAAGGTAAAGAAATAAAGAATTATACAGTGTAAATAATTTTCTGATAAACTTTCTAAACTGTAATACCACACATCAAGCTGCAGGGGCCACGGTGGCTGAGCGGTTAGCACGCTCGCCTCCCACCAAAGGCGAACTGTGTTCAATCCCCGGCCGGATCACACGATTTTCGCAAGTGGGAATCGTGCTGCACGATGCCGTTGGTCGGCGGGTTTTCTCGGGGATCTCCCGTTTCCTCCGCCCCTTCATTCCGGCACCGCTCCAGATTCACTTCAATCACCCTCATCGGCTCTCAAGACCTCGGTTTTAAGAGTCGCCCAAATCTCTTTACTCACATCAAGCTGCAGATATAGGAATGTTTAGCGTCGCTACTATATAAAGTTGGAAACTTTCTTACGCATTCAACTGTTTCCTGAGCAAATGTAAGACACTGCAATGAATGTATAGGGGAAAAAAATTTAATTTTCCCTTTCTCACTAAGCATATACACTGTATGGTAAGTATGCAAATAATTTCTTAAAAGTGTTTCTATCGATTAATATTTTTATTATAATGTGAAAGTAAAGTATTGTTATAACCTTGTTTCGGGTGGGGGATGGGTTTAGCTATCTTAGCCTCCCCTAATGTGTGGATGTGGTCGCTTACCTCGTCATGTCGCAGCTCGTGACAGGGTGAATGACCTTGTGATGCTTATGTGTGGTGGGGCTCGTGCCGCAGGCCGTCAGAAAACGAGTGACCCTGGCGGTGGGGTAGGCGGGGCTGGAGAATTCCTGGGAAACCTGGTCGAAGTAGCAGTCGTGTATGTGACGTCAGACAGTCGTGCGCGCAAACATTTGCCTCGTATTCTATCGTTTCCGAGGTTTTGTTGAAACCTCGGAAACACTATTAGTAAATCGTGCTTTCATAATTGTGCATGTTTTTTCCTGTAGAAAATTTAACGAATTTTATGGGTTAATTTATTATTCCGGCCATGGCTTCAAGTAAAAAGAGGAAAGTAATTTGCAGTGACGGACGCGAAATCATAACTAGTCTAATAGAGAAGTGCGATGACGAAGCAAAACAACGGGTTCTATAATTACCTGTAAATCAAGCAACTCGTCGCGCGGCCGTTTACATGGGTGTTGGTGTAACCACCATAAAACAGATCAGAAAATAAAATAAAATAAGAATTGAAACTGACCCTAACATATTATCTACACTTGGAAAAAACCACTCCACTGTAAAAAAACATACTTCTTTGAAAGTGGATGATTTCGATAATTGTGTTATTAAAAACACTATCCACGATTTCTATGTGCGCGAGAAGAATGTTTCAACTTATCCAAACCTGTTGCCAATCATCAAAAATGGGGTAGATTTTCAATGGGGAGCAAGAACACTTCGCCGCTTAGTAATAAATATGGGATTTTAAGTGGAGAAAGTGTAAGTTGAAGAGGAAAATACTCGTTGAAAGAGCCGACATCGTGACATGACGTAATGACTACATACGTAAGATAAGACACTACCGTGAAGTTGGTAGAGAGATAGTTTACCTTGATGAAAGTTGGGTTGATAGTAATTTGACGTTTTCCAAGTGTTGACAGCGCAACGAAGAATTCGGAGTGCAAGTAAATGCAAGTGCAGGAAGAAGACTAATACTGTTGCAGGTAGGCAGTTGGGATGGATTCCTTCCTAATGCACTACTTCTGTATAGCCCCGGAAATGTTACTGGAGATTGCCATGGCCAGATGGACCCTGTTAACTTCGAAAAATGGATTGATGAGAAATTACTACTACCTAGCCTCCCACCTTATTCCGTTGCTGTAATGGATAATGCACCTTACCCTGCTGTAGAACTCAATAAACAATGGGCTAGAGTGAAATGAGAGCATGCGCGAAGTTTATCTGTACACGCTCATACGGATGAATAAGCCGAAGAAAAAAACGTTCAGAATAGATCAGAAACTGTCTCGTTTTGGACACACAGTTGTCACTTCCGCCTTATATGTGTGATTTAAATGCAATCTAACTAAGTTCTCCTTTTTGTAGGCCTAGTCATTATTTAAAAAAAATACACTTTTACTAACGACATATTTTTAGTGATTGTGTAGAAATATGAGTAAATGTTTTTTACTTGCACGATAGCGTGCCCTCGACCGCCGGCCCAGACACCATGCCGCCTCAACTCAGAATACCTTCCAGGGCTGCTCGTTTCTGTCACGCACAGTAGGTCGCTGTTCGTTGCTGATGTGAAGTGTTTGTCGCCCACGTGAGCTTCACCGCTGCGCCGTTATAGGCTGCAATGTTCACTAGTTCTGCTGCACACTTTTTGGAACTACCCTTTGAATAATCACCCCGTGTGTGACGTGTTCGTTTGTGTGACACGCCGATGTTTGTGATGCTGTTCGCTGAGTCGTCTCGCCTTGTGTGCGGGGCGACATCTGGTGTCCTTGCCAGCAGACGATACTAGATGGACATGGACTGCCTGTGATTGTTTTTTCTTTTTATTATTATTATTATTCTGTGTGTGTAACAATTGTAATGTATGGTGATCACTCTTAATAGTTCGTTGGTGTAATTTTATTTATTAAAACTGAAGCAGTTATCCTAGGAAGAAGAATTTGCCTTTATTTAATTTTTAATAGCTGGTATGTATATGGAACACAAGAAGACGTCTTAGAAAATTTGTAAGTTGATCGAAATTTGTTTTGGTGGCTATTTTCGGTAAAGAATATTTCGCAAGTCAGGTTCAGGCAAAATTATGTTAATATCTAATAATTTATCCCAAATCTATCATTCCTCCTCTGGCAGTATTATTCTCGAACCCAAAGCTAGTCGTACATCAAATTTACCAACTCATCAAGTACACTAATAAATTAAATCGTTATTCAATAATGTTGTTTTGCGGGGTCTTCGTGAGGCTACACCGTCACAGTTGTTTCCTACGTATGCCTTGCTTTACTTGTGTTAACAGTGGGATGGACCCCCACATTTTTTGTGGGATAGTTGTTTGCGCGAATACGACTTTTTGTCAGAAAAGATTTCAAAAAACATTATCTATGCCCCTATTTTTTACTTTGGTCATATTAAGTGTATTTTTGTAGAAAAAATTCGTGAAAATGGTTCAATGTCGCATTTTTAAAGCTTGCCTATGCAGTTTTCTTAAACGCAAGAGAAAAGTTCAAAGATACGAATGTAGTTTAATCTGTGGTCTTTCATCGCGTGTAATAAAACCCCACTGTTACAGATCTCATTTGCACAGTACAGAGTTGCGACGGAAACACTGCACGCCTTGCGCGTAGGAGCGATGAGGCGCTAGGCGTGCGTGTTAGTGTCGCCCGTATCGCTTCCCCGTTTCTTGACCTTGGACGCGGAGTTCCGACGGGGTCCATCCCACTCTTACCGTAAAAGTGCCGAATTTTTGGTTAAATTGAACTATGTATAAATTATTATATTTCATTCATAAATAATGTAACACAGGGAGAAAATAGTTGTGTTGGTAAAGCCTAGTAAGAAATAGATCCCATGGAAAATATTGCTACACCGAGTGCGCACGAATGTGGTGCGTTGTCCCTTTGGTGTAGTTGTCTAGATAGCTGAGCTTTATCTGCATAAGGCGGAGGAATATCCTGGAAGTAGAACTTTGGCAGGGCTTCAGATTAGGTGTAAGTAACCGTGAATGGTCTGTAATGCTACGAGTACGCACGCTATGACCGTGTCTCAGATGGTTTAGAAAGTGCTCTCTCTCGTGTTCTCTGACCCCCGCCACGTTTTTCCACGCTGTTCACAGTATAATCAGCAATTTTGAAAGCCCTGCTTAAGATCTACTTGTATACACGTTGTGAATTCCTTCGCCTTGTGTAAAATTAACATTGCTGTGGGCCTCATCACTTTACTCATACGTCGGTCAAATGAAACTGCGAAATTATTAAGAAAGTAAATACTTTACAAATCTGCTCGTTTTTTACTCTTCGATGCATTAAAAAATCAGGAAGCGAGAGAGATAATTTTAACTTATCAAAAATTGTTACCTAACGCTTTTTATTCAACGTTAAGATATGGAGCTATTTTCCATCCATCGTTACCAACTTTACTGGGCGAATGTCACTCAATGCGCCCGTTATATGCAGGCAAGGGTAGTGCCTTTTTTATAAGGTTGTTTTCAAAAGTGCTCTCTTTGCCGTGAACAGCCTTTATGGGAAGTTATTTCATACGGCGGGTAGGTTAAGTATTTTGAAGCCATCGTATTTAAATGTATTATTTATTTTATTTCACCTAATTTGTGAACACGTATGATAGTTTTATTACTATTATTTTTGAAGTGCCCGAGAGTGTGTTTGCGTTAATTTAAATGCTGCTTAAATCTTCCGCGTGTTTTCATCGTATACTGTGTTTATTTACAAAAAAAAAAGAGTGCATCGTTCCAAATCCAGAGTGCCAAACCGCAGGAAAGAGCCCTCTTGCCGAGTAATGCGAAAGAGAACTTTCTGCAGAGAGTTGTCTTTAAATTGAGACAATGATGGACGCGTCGCGGAGTGTTTGACACTTGGCGATATTTCCAAAACGTCGCCGTGGACGGGCTTGTGCAGTAGACCCTCGTGCAGGTGTCGCTTACAAAACGTAGCTTTCAGCGCGGCCACCAGTGCAGCGAACATAGCGTTAACGAGCGTGGAGTAGCTTTCAGTGCGACCGTTGCAAGCTTCGCGCGCCTTACGAATTCCTGGCTTTGCTTGCTTTCACTGTAAAAAAAAAAAGTGGTAAAATTCCCTTACATGTAAGGGAATCAAACTACCTGTACATTCAAGGTAAAATTACCTCTTAAATGTAGAGTAAATTTACATAACACGTAAAGTACTATTCCCTAATCGTACGGAAAGAAGCACCAGGTAAAAGATGGGGAAAATCCCATATAAGTAAGGAAAAGTTAACTATATTGTATAATTAAATTATATTAAAAATATCCCGGAGTATTAGCACCGTAAATTTCTTATTACCTATATCCTGTGACGAATAGTAACCGTAACATCAACACTAAAATCCTCGACATTTGCTGGTGGGTGGGCGCGAACCATGGTCCTCTATCACGATAGGTCAATGCGCTATCCATTACACCACGACGACGGCATGACAGCATTAATGAATATAAGCGTGTTAAAGAATTGTTTCTTCTGTCCGCCCTCCCACTTACTGTTGAGATTACTGAAGAGATGCACGCGTCGTAAGGTAATTTTCCCATCCATGTATGGGATTTTTCACTACCATGTACGTTCATTTTACTCCAGAGTGCCGTAATATTACCTTACTTGTAAGGAAAACTATGTCCCCCCAAAAGTTTGCGAATATTACCTTACACTTGTCAGGTAATTTTCCCATTATATTTTACAGTGTTTTTTTAAAACATTAAAATCCCGAAAGTACGTCTATAGCGAACTAACTATTGACTTTACAGTGCAGTTCATTATGTACATAAAAAGAAATTAACTATGAATTCATCATTATGTCACACCATCAATCCTACCAAAATTTGGCAGAATCGACATTGTGACACACAGTCCAGTTTTTTTTTTTTTTTTTTGCCTGTACGGCAGGTCGGTCGACAGATAGTTCGCTATAGACGTACTTCCGAATATTCTTTCCTTTAACCACTTTAATAATCAAGGAAAACAAAGAATGTAAAATGACGCTTGGAGTTACACCTTAAGGTTGAAGTAAAGCAACTGCCTATGGAGCACTGCACCTGACTAGTGTGAAGAACGCATAAAAATAGTAGTACTGACACTATAAAAATTGTCATATAATTGCGATTTTGCTGTATATGAAAAAAAAAATATGTATTTTGCAACATTATAAAATATTTGACTAAAATATACTTATTAAATGTAAAAATAATCGATTAATATAATCGGTATTTTTAACAATATTTAAGCGCATTTCCATTCTGGATTCTTCAGAAAGCAGAATTTGCAAGAAAATATTCGTCATGGAATATCGTTATAGTGTTTACTATGATTGTGTGTAGTAAAATTGTAATAATTATCTAGGAAATAATTTTTATAATAATTTTTATGTGCATCCATTTGTCACAATTATTTATGGCTGAAACTGGCGTAAATAAACTTAATTATAAAATTGATATGATACATTATTACTATGATTTTATTACTCATGCTCACAGTAAATATTATGACAATCTTTCTCGGAGAAGATTTCCTTTCAAATTCTGCTTTCCGGAGCATCCAGAATGGAAATGCGCTTAAATTTGGTTAAAAATACACTCTTTTAATCGGTTTTTTACACTTAAAAAGTATAATTTTGGTCAAATATGTTATAACGTTACAACACATATACATTCGTCTTTCATATACAGTATAAATCACACTTTTCTGGCACTGTTAATGGTGTCTGTACTACTATTTATGTTCTTGACATTATATAGTCAGGTGCAGTGCTCCATAGGCAGCTGCTTTACTTCACCCTTCAGCCGGCGTTACGACCTTAATGGAGCTACAATTGAAATCACTGCGTTGGATGCGTGACAGATGACTGAGGGGAAGTACCGTTCCGACCGCGCCTTTTTTTTGTCCAAGGCCTTGCGGAATTATATGCCGTTACGCCTTTCGTTCTCTAGATTTGATTTCCCACGGTTTAGCAGGCCTTGAAATCTGTTGACTGCATTACGCAGTAAGCGTGTTGTGTTGTAAATGGGTACGCTAGTAAAGGTCGTGTGAAGATGGAGTTAATTTAACGTCGTAGTAAGTTTATTTTAGAAATTAAGTTAGATGGTCAGTGCCAAGTTCGTCGTCGGTAGAATTGTCGATAACCTACTGTTCTAATAAATGAAAGTTAGTTAAACTGTTGGTAATAAATGCGTGCTATCGTGATTTTCATTCCGCATGGAACGCATAGATTGTTTCGTTTCTTTCTGTGGTAAGACACAATGTAAAAATAGGCCTTAAAACTAAAATACTGAAGAGACCAGAATAGTTGTAGAAAGGCAAAATTCCCGAACTCGCAAATATGGACAAAATTAATTTGATTTGTGTTTTAGGGGATATACACGTAGGGGATATTTGATTTTTAGTAACGCGAAATACCGAAGTGATAACATAATGTAAAAGAAGGATACGAATTACTTGACGTGAGAAAACTTTGCATGTATAAGTTGTAAACACCTTTTTTATATGCAGTAAAAATAATTTCGATGAAACGCGTTTACCATTTGATTTTGCAATACATATGCTGATATTACAAACTTCAATTTATTTAAAGTTTCCATAAGCTATACCAATAAATAGAAAGGTCGTGATAAACAAGTCCACCACGCGTGAAATAACACATATTCAGTTAATTACATAACGTTTCCGTCATTACCAAAAATGTTCACCGTAAAACATATTTCGTACTTTTAAAAGAAAAATTCTTGAAAACCCATTTGTCAAGAACAACTTTTTGTAGAACCGCCAAATAGTTTTCTTGAAAAGAAACTACGAAACATAACATAATCGAGACGTGGAAACAAATTATCTTCGGTTTTTGTTCTGGAAAACAATTATATTGAATAAATAAAGGGAAGAGAGGAAACAATTATAATTGGAAATGTAATTCCCAAAAAATAATTTGCTTTTTGTAAGCGCAGGGACTCAAACCCGCGTATCTTGTATTATTATTATCCCGCACTGTTAAGCACACAATCAACTTAATTTACGAAATACGCATATAATTTTTGTAGTATATGCAGTCATGTCCTGGAAATCAAGAACAACCGAGTTTCACGTCTTAGGAAATACTGAGATTAACGCATTAGAGAACTGCTGCACTTCATAACGCTATTAAATTTGTGCTGCTGTCGGGTTGCACACACGGTAATTTTTTAAAAACGAGTACTCACTTATTCAAGAGAAATTTTTGTAGGGCCTACTGTTACAAACTATTTCTCTGTAAAACTTACAACTTTATTACAGCGTACGTTGTTGCTTTCGTAAGAATCCAGAAAGCAGACTTCAGGGACTAAGGTACGTATAATGTGAATCACTGGGCTTCTTTCTTTATTGCTATGACGCCATGGAAGAACAGCTGTATAGGAAAGTGGCGCATATAGCATGTATTTTAATTTTTTAGTTTGATACTAACATTTTTTTAATATTTATATTTTGATTAGACTGTAATTTTTGGCGCTGAAAATATTACATCCATCACACAGGACCTTTTTGAATTAGGTCATTATGCGGATAATGTTTGGCCATGTGGTAGCATACCCGACCGGCTTTTAGAAAGTCGTGGGTTCGATTGTCATATCGTATATGGTTTTTCCCATTATGGCTTACCACCATTCTAGGCTGGAGCAACCCTCCTTTGCTTTATTCTCTTTTTAGTGTCCATTATATTAAATTTCCATTTAGCACAAGAGTATGCAAAGGAAAATAAATATTTTATTGTTAAAGGCTACACTTCTTTCGCGATATTTCGTTTGAGTCCCTTTCTGACAGTATGGTTGCTAGAATTCTTTATAACACCTCTTGTGTTCTATGGCAACTGTGCCTGAACATTAGTTGCCTTGTAAATTGTTTCTTAATTTGCAACGTCCTTTCCTTCACTTTTTGCAAGCATCATGGTAGTCAAAGAATCTCGTATTATATTAAAATATTTGTGTACTCTTAAAAAAGTGATTTTTTCTTCTAAAGCGAACAGTGGCGTTGGTCGATCATATAAAAATGTATGATTTGTCATTAGTCAAGCATTTCTCTCTCCTGAGGGCTATGATAGTGTTTCTGAAACCACGCCTAATATTTTTCCCCTTATATGGTGAACGCTTTTGCAGCGAAGTTCATCGAAACTAACAGAGTGATGAGTAATTTTTTCCGGTCGACTGGCAAATAGGGCTGCTTGATGTGGCGATATATCAATCACGAAACATGTATGAAATTACACAACTGCGATATGTGGACCATATGGGAGTGTATGTAGAGCAATTTATCGCACATCGTAATATTAGCGATGTGATGTTGGCAATATGCGATATTGGCTATAGTCTGTTCGCAGTTTCTTCACACGTTTTGAATCAAACCTTTGCAAAATCATCTTATGTATGACTTGTTAGTTATTTCCTAAATATGCTATGTAGGACATAAAATTATCTTTTTTTTCGTTTAATTGAAGATTTGCTTCCTTTTTATTTATAAATTATTATATATCATTTATAATAAATGCGAATAAAAAACTGCGAGAAAACACGTGTGTTGGTAGAGCCTAGTAAGAAATAGTTCTCAGGAAAAATATCATTATAGCTGAGTGCGCACGAATTCGGTGCGTTGTCCTTTGGTGTAATTTTCTGGACTGGTTAAGCTTAGGCGGCGGAATATTCTATAAGTATAACTTTAGCATGGCTTCAGAAAAGTGTGAAGTAACCGTGAATATATTATATATGCGATATTTGCGATAACAATGTAAGCGACATTTGCGATATGTCGCAATCAATTTTCAGTACTCTCTGGAAGCGATGTACGGCACCGATATCGATATGTTCAGCATATTTCGAAACTATATTGAAAAATGGATCGCATAGCCGTACAGTGGCGAAGGGTGCATGTGTTGCCGAACGTGAACCACGCGGCGTGGTTTCTGTACCCTGCAGACACGTATTTCCAAAGTTTCCTGGGGACTTGTAGTGTGTTTCCGAAAGTAGGAGATCTACGGCGTAATACATCGTGTTTCCTACGAAGGAATTGCTAGGCGGACAGCCCAATGACAAGTTTAGCAACTCACGTAGTTCAACATTGAGGCCTGTGATGCAGAACTTCGCCCGTTGGTTTTTTTTCTTCTTCAGAAGGGTTTAAGGGTCATTCTACGCTTATTCATGTATGTCGTGTACAGCGCAAACTTCTAAAGAATAAAAACTTATTGGGCAAATACCTGTGATATTATACACCACACTTTTTTTAAGTTTGCTGATTGCAGGAAAGTTAATGTCAAGAAGTAACGTAGTGAAAATTGTGATAAATAATGTTTCAAATGTAAAAAAGTAACGTCACCGATTTTTCTAAGAAATACTGTACCATATTTTGTGTACATTCGCTACGTGGTGACGGCGAATGTGCAGCCGAGCTGCCCGCGAAAGTCGTTTTTGCATTTCGCCGTCCTAGTCCAGATATGTTTCTAGTGTTTGTGTGGGGGGAGGGGGGGGGGGAGGAGGTGTCTTTGCACGAAAAAAATATATGTGTTAGTGACGTCAGAGAATAAATGCAGGTATACAGAAGCGAAATAGTGTGGCAGTTGCTCTGACGTAAGGGAACTCGATATATTGGTGCGCGAAGATGCACGTTACAGAATGTACGTATTCGTCGGGCTGTCGTCTGGCGTGTTAGCCAAGATTTACAATAGCCCGTCGCGTCCGTTAGTCCGTCATACGTTCGTCCGTCTCCCAGCCGAGCGATTTACAGCCAAACTTCGTATTAGTTCATTGATGCAAACTAATAAAAACAAAACTGTTTACAAATGGGAAAAATTCTCCATAAAAAGTGAATTTTTTTTTTTGTGGTATTGTGTTTCTTAAGTAGTCTACCCAAAACAACCATACACATACGTAACGGAAATTAATCCACGAAAAAAAAAAAAAATTAAATAGCATATAAAGCAGAATTTTATTAGTTTTACTATTGCACAAAAGGAGCTAGTGTTGCCAAACGTAATTATAAAGTAATCTTCAGGAAAAATGTAACTCAATTGATTTTTACAGTCACATAAACAAACATATGAAAACAAAAGATAGCCAAAACAAAACACTGCACTCACTGCACAGCCTTGTAAAGGACTCGGGATGAACGAGTAACAAAACGTGCAACTTTAGAAGGTAATTTCATCCGTTCGCCCGTCAAAAGTTAAAGCTTGCCAGGGTTTTTGACGGATGGGCGATTAGGATTAATGGCCACCTCTGTTTGGCTGTTGGCTACGTGATTTACAGACGGATGGCTGACGTGACGGGTCGTTGTAAATCCTGCGTTAAGGTGGGTGTACAATTTACTGAACATAATAAGTGTGCCGTGTGCTTAAGATATGAATCAATGTGTTCAAGGGTATTAGTTTATGACTGTCGTGTGCGGGTTATGATGGGGCGTGTGCGTTCTTGGTGGGACTTAAGAGATCTTTAGTCAAGACGAAGTATTCAGTCAGAGACCAGTGACATTTGTTGTTGGCGGGAAACTGTATTTATGTCTTGGATTTAGGTTATGTCGTGTTGTGAAATCGTATGCAAATAATTATTTTAATCGGGAGACAGTATCCTCTTAATTTAAAGAACAGTTCATGGTCATATTTTATTTATTGGAAGAGGTTATTGAATTCGCTTCAAATAATCTTTTCAGATGTATTGATGTAAATGCCCAATGTTGGTATCGGCTTTCCCTTCCATAAGATATCACGAGTTTTTCAAACGTTAACACAAGCAGTAACCACAAATAATTAAATAATCGCCACTCTTGTCCATATTTCCATGTTATATGTCGGCTGCTTTCTTCTGCGATTCTGATTGGCTAGACTTAACAGTTGCTAATTCAATCATAAACTGCAAATGTTCGTATTGCTCTTTTGCCGAGTGCTTATTGAGTCATTAAGTACAATTCTTAATTCTGCAGTCATTAATCGCATACCCACCCTTAGTCTCCAGGAGCTGGTAGGTGAACCATGTTCCGCCATATTGCCAACAGGCGAGGCCATCTTGCTAGCGCGTGTTGCTGGAGTTCACACTACACGCCACCATCTCATCTCCGTACTCTTAAGGCAAATTCCCTGTTCACGGTAAAATTGTCACTTTTGAAAGCCCCGCTTAAGATCTGCTTGTATGCGTGTTGTGTATTTATCCGTCTTATGTAAAATTAACATTACGATGGGCCTCATCGCTTTATTCATGCGTCGGTCACGTGAAACTGTGTAATTATTAGAAGCGTAAATATTTTACAAATCTGCTCGGTTTTACGCTTCGATGTTTTAAAAAACACGGAAAGCGAAAAAAATCATTTAACTTATCACAAATGTTAACCTAACATTTTTTATTCGACGTTAAACTATGGAACTACTTTCCCTCCATCGTTGCCAACTTTTCTGGGCGATTGTCACTCAGAGCGCCCGTTAAAATATAAGCATGCAACGGCAGTGACTTTTTTCTAAGGTTCATTTCTAAAGTGCTCACTTCATCGTGAACAGCCTTTACCTGCCGCGAGAACAGCGTTGTAGTGTGTTCGAAATACTAGTTTTCCTACGAAACTATTAAAACTTGCGTCAAATGTCCCTATCTAAGAAAAGAATACACTTCAGATGAGGGTTGTTGAGTACTTTGAAGACATCGCGCTTATTACAAACGCCATTTCACAGTACTCCAAAATGGCTGAATACTACATTTTCAAAGTGCTGTCTCAAAATATACGCGTCAGATACATACAGAACTACCCGAGGGCCCTGCATTCAACCTTCCGACAGACTTCCTACCAATAATTATAAGGGTAAAGGCTGAAAGACCAATAGGTACACGCAGATCGACGAGATCACTGCACGCCAGGTGACAGGCTTGCGCTTAGCGGCGATGGCGCACTTGATGCACGTGGCAGTGTCGACCTTCTCTCCCACGCTTCCCGGCTTCGAACTCTGGAAATAGTGTGTGATGACGTGCTTATCATGACATGAGCTGTGCATTTGCGTAGTACTTCCCCACCATGTTCCGCTCTGCGATATTTGTGTGGATTTGAAGTGCCAGTTTATAAACATGCCTTGCTTCAGAGGATTCTCAGTATGTTTGACGAGACCGGAAAACATGAGTGCTCCGTTCTCTTCCGTAATTCATTGTGTCGCTATCAGCTTCGCGTGTTCTAGTTTCCGCGCCCTCCAGTCGTCGGAGAGAGCTGCGTTCGGCGGACGTGCACTGGCGAGTCGCGATCATAGGCGGACTACATGCTCCGCGAGAGAGGAAGCGTGATAGAAGAGAATGACAGAGGGACAGAGAAAGAATATAGAGAGAGAGAAAGCAGTGGGTCTTCGCTGGAGGTGAGTTCCCACGCTTCGGAAATGAGATCGTTGGGTACTTTTTATTTTCGTTCTTATCCGTCGTAGCAGCTCGGTCAGCTCCAGTGTTGCCATGTCTATTGATTTGTCGGTTGATCTGAGTATACGTTTTATATACTCACTACTACTAGGTTTACATAATAGTGCAAAAATCTACTGATGTTTCAAAATGAAGTTTGCTTATTTTCTCTTGATATTACAACATGGATGCTAGTGGTAATTTGATGCATTATTAAAGCAATAAGTACATTTTTTTTTGGTGAGGTACACTCTTTTCTTTCTCGCCATTAAACATTCATGGCAATCACCGACTTCATCTATTGGTTCACAATGAAATCATCGTCTCGTGGGATTCTCCGTAATGTGTGTGCATCACACGAATTCATCTACAAAAGTCAGCAAATCAGTTTCGTACTTCAGTGCTCTTGGGGCGTTTATATACTGTTTACAGGATCAAAAGGAATTATTGCATTGTATTGAGATCACCTGCATGTAACTAATATCACGAATCGGTTATAATGCAAAAACTAAAACATCATCTAGGTAAATTTTTTATTTGAAGTTAGTAGCTGAAGTGCACAGTCAAAGCAGTCATATGAACTGGTTCGTATTACAATACTGAAAAAGGTTGATGTTTAAGCATTGGTAAAATTTACTGAAAATATAATTTGCGCGCTATTCAGGAACTAATGTAAAGTCACAGAAACAAAACAGTTTATTTTGCACACAAGTATGAATGTAAATACAGCGGTTTTTTTTAGCGTGAAAGAATTTAATACTGAGGAAGAACACTGCCATTAAAAAAATGTAAGCTTATCAGAAAATTTTCGTTCTGCAAGCTCACTTTATTTAGATTTTTTAGATCTACTGTCTTGTTTATTTTTTTCTTGTTGATTAATGTGTCGATATTTTAATTGATATCTAGTGAATTTTATAGTTGTTTTGTATCTGTTATATTATTCTGTTTTCAATTTTAAGCCAGTTGTTATCCAGCAGCATTGTATCACAAAAATATTCTTGTGACATACATTTGTTAATGTTTAAAACCATCTATATCCACGATATTAGCTATATGGTTTGCGAATATTTTATATCGGTGTTGGGAATTTGTTAATATGTTATACGTAGCTTTAAAAAAATCTGGAATTTCCACTTCTACAATATCTACTTACTTTTAAAAATTCGACCTGGCAACACTGGTGAACTCTGATCGCGCGCAGCCTACATCCACCAAGCCCTTGACGAATGCGTTGACGCTTTTTCGAGTCTCAGGTCGTGTTGGACATAACTCAAGATGAGGTACCTTGGTCTTGTGCGCATGTCTCGAACATTGATTCGCCCACCGCTAGTACAGCTGACAAACTGCAGTCACACGGTCATTAGTGATGGACACGTTTGTTTACATTTGATTTTCCAACAGACGTAACCAGTTACACGAACAAAATATTCTAGAATAACTTGGGTATGTTCTTGTGTTGAAAACTAGATTGGAGAAAGTGTAGAAACATTAAACATTTTAAAGCACTTTCTTACGTGAACAGTGTTCTCATCTCAAATCGAATTCGCGCTGTCTCTGATATTGCTGTCCGTAGAAAAGCAGACCGATGTTGGGATGCAGAGAGTGGCTTTTGCTCAGCTTGCATCAGCGCACTACCCCATTTGCCATCCAAGGTCGTGCAGCCTTCGACGTGACCGAGGATTGGCAGTGTTTTGTTTTGATTTGATTTATTGAGAATGTTTTTTTATTGCACGATAAACAGATAATACCTGACCATGTAGACACAATATGGAACAGTAAACAAAACTAGCACAGTGTGATCAAACTCTTCTGCACAAACTGCGAAAGGGAAGGAGCGTCAAAGGGAAAACTGAAACAAACGAGTGAAACGCAGGTTGGGAAAATATCCAAAACTCCAGACACGAAAGGAAATATAAGCCTACAAAAGATGCAACACTAACACGGTTGCCGAAAGAAGAAAAGGAAAGGCGAACAGGAGATTGAAAACAAAGGAAGGGATGAACACAAAATTTGCCTAAGTGAAGTGTGCGGATATGAGGCCTCGCACAACCATATGTATAGAAGATAACAAATAAACAGAAGAAACAACACTTACACCATACAACACCTACACAAACAACATTACACTGACACCATCACAACACAGGCACAAACATCAAACACACGACGGACACCTCACGAAAACAACAGCAACCGCCGGCACCTCTGTCTCCGGAGAGGATGGCGGGGTTGAGGGGTGCAAGGGTGGAGGCTGAGGAATTTTAACTTTTGATATTTTTAAATTATAGCGTGATCTTTTCTTTTAAACTTTGACGAAATAATTTTAAGCCTCTGTTTTAAAATTTAACTTGTTTTTAAATGTTATATCGCGACAAATTTTATGTTTCAACTATTTTATAAATGTATTTGCAATCCAAGTAACTGAGACCTGTTATGACCTTCGGCTGGGTACGGGTGCAATTCTAATATGTCCTGTTCTGTATAGAAGATACGTAGAAACCAAAACGGGAACCAAAAAAAAAAATGTCGGTGTGTATTGTGGGTATGTGGCCCCACACAACCGTAGGTGTAATGTTGTAAAGAAAATATCGGAAAAGAACAAAACCACAGCGAAAAGGTACAGAGCATCCTTTGTTTTATTCTGCCGCGGGACAGCGGGCTGCATTCAAGCTCCGAGGGAATTCCAAGTTTCGTGCGCGTTTTGTTTGAAGCGCTGCTCCAAGGTTGCGACACTCCAGACAGGAGGAGCTCTGCCGACCATAAGTGCGGACTTTCCTCTAGCATATAGTGTAAACTGACTGGCCTCGCCTCCGCCGCTCAGCCTCACAAAGTGTCTCCATCCGAACCGGCTGTCGTGTGCTGTGCGTTGCCCTCTCCAAGCGGCTCAGCTGACTGGCGGTGAGTTAAGTTGGGAGATTTGGCCGGCTCTTGAGGTATAGGCTGTTCACGTTAATATGAGCACTTTTGAAAGCCCTGCTTAAGATCTATTGATATGCACGTTGTGTATTATTCCGTCTTATGTAAAGTTAACATTGCTACGGGTCTTATCACTTTTTTCATTAGTCGGTCAAGTAAAACTGTGAAATAATTATAAGGAAAGTTAATATTGTGCAAATCTGCTAATTTTTGCACTTCGATGCAGTAATGAAACAGAAAACGATAGAAATCATTTAAGTTATCACAAATGGTTAGCTAACACTTTATCAAACGTCAAGATATGGAACTATTTTTCATCCATAGTTACCAACTTTACTGGGCGATTGTCACTCAGAGCGCCCATTATAATATATGCATTCAGGAGCAGGGCTTTTTTTTTTAACTTTCATTTCAAAAGTGCTCACTTTATCATGAACTGCCTTTAACCGCCTGGGTATAGGCTATTTACGGCAAATATGTTAACATAAGAAAATAAATTATGCAATAACGACTTTAAAGAAAATTTTGTTGCGAAATATATCAACAAAGTACAGCACTTACTTGGATTTTAAAACATGCCTAGTATATTTCATGAACAGTTATATCTTTTAAAAACGTTTTGATTGCGTATTCACGTTTGTGTTTTAAAGTTATAGTCCATTTCATATAAGTGGTCTCAAATTTGACAGACAATGTGACCAACCTACACACTAATGTAAATAGTAAATGCTCTCGCTCCTACAGTATTGTATCAGCTGATGAACTGCTGCAGGATCCGTGTTGTTAGGTTGGCTATTTTGATGATGTCTTTGGAAGAAAATAGTACTCGGAACTAAAAGTTGTATTTTAAAATCTTAATTATACTTACAACATTTGTGGTTTAAATTATGTTCCTAAAGTAATATTAAATTTTCTTGGCTATTAGTAACGGGGCTTAAAAAACACGTTCAGCATTTATGAGAGTATGTCGTCACATACGAACAGTAAACGTTTCCAGCCAATGGCTAGCCGTGTTTATGTTTCCAGCCCGGTGAAGGCAGTTGTGCGTGCGCTTTTTTTCTCATTGTGTTTATTATACGAATATCGTATTGGTGTTGTCAGCATATTTAACCGGTAGTTAATTATTTTTTATTCGCTTTCTCCAAAAATAGTTGGTTGTAGATACCGTTGTAGTGCGTTTTGTTGAGTGAAATGTAATATTAATCGGTACGTCATTAAAACTGTTCGTTCCGCCATTTTCCTAACCGCCTTCCACAATGAAGTGACACGAATATAATTTCCGTATATAAGTTTAAGTTTGTTTGTATCAGGAAACGTGCGCAGTGTTGATTTTACTTAATGATTTTGCAATAAATTATTTAATGCTAGTGACGAACAAACGTAATTTGATTGAAGTAAACTCGCAAGAATTGCCATAGAAAAACACGCGTTCAGGAGGTTGCAACAGTAAGTTTGTGTGTTTTGTAAATGTATTTGTAAACCGTTAATATAATTATTGAAATGCACGTGGCCTGAAAAATGCCGCACTTTCCACTCTTGTGTAGAGATTGAACAATATTTGTCTACATCGTAAATTCGAGTGTAAGGTAAACTTCGGTCAAAGTATGTGCGTGTATATATTGCTGCATCTGTACGAATACGAACACCGACGTATGTATCGCGTTTATACTTTCATTAAAGTTGTAATTTTCTAAGTTAAATAATTTAAAGGTTATTTCAATACAAGTAAAATTTTCCACTGCTCCATGAAAACAATATGCAACTCAAAATGCCACTCAGTCATGCCGGAATCACATAGCCCCGACCAACACAGCACGGCACGACCAAAAACGCAACCACGACACATTTAAATTGGACTACTTGAATTTACAGCACGAGCGACACCACACAGTCGGCATTTAACCTAACTATTTAGAAGACGCTGATGGGCTAAGTTAGTCTCAAAGGTGGTGAACAAGAGGGGAAAATTGTAATATATAATGATGACAAATTGGTATCGCTAATGCATACAAAAGTAAAATTTTTTTGTTAATAGTTGAGTACAGTACTTTTCAATCAATTTTTCTTTTAAGCTGAGTATTTTCCATTGTAAGAAAAGCTTGCAATACAATTTCATTTTGCAATATTGTACATTCTGTGTGTCGTGCCGCACGACACGACGAAGAATATAAATAATTTCTAATCCAAAATTGCTGGTCGGACGACAGAATCTTGTGTTTCATTGGCTGTTAGCCGTCGTGTCGTGCGCGTTGGAGCTATGTTATTCCGGCATCGTAAGAACATCAAAATTATCCCGTCTCATGAAAGACGATATACTGAGCCCCCCTTCCACCAATTCTGCTCAGTTTTTCCTTTTTCCCTCGAAATAAAATAAAGATGATACCCTAATTGGGTCCACATTTCATTGTTATGAACATTTCTCTGTGTTATTATTTATTGAAACTCTACACACTGATTCTGGAGGGTTTCAAAATGTAAAGTTTAGTGACCATACAAACTTGTAAGTTGTATCTTTTGTATTTTTTTAGAACGTATATAGAATTTGTCAAGCTTGTTACGCAAGGAATACTTGTTAGCAAATAAATTTAAAGGTTTTTCCTGTTTTGAAAGGCTGTATTTGAAAGTAACATAATGGCATGTAGGTTTCAACGTTGGAGTCTTTCATAAACTTCTTGAGCATTTTTGTTTTGCAAATTAAAAGCACTCATATATTTTTAACATACATGGTTAAGAATATTGTAATAATAACGGAAGAATATTTCGCGTAAACAGGATTTACATTGGAAAGACATATTTTTATATCAAGTAAATTGCAACATGCTTATCAAACACAATTCTTTCAATTTAGGCACCCAACGAAGGTGCTCTAACATCATAAAGAAGTGTCTCATGCATCAGCAGGAACCGCGACATTCCAAAATTTTCGCTAAGGAAAATGAACTTTATGATTTCTTCAATCTTGGGTAGGTGGAGTTTTTTTTTTAGTGTGTAAGTAACATGTTCGTTTGATATATTGTTACTGTAGGTCACATCTGCTTCTCTAGAGTGCTTTGTAACATCTCTGAACTGAAATACAATTTTTCATCAGGTACCCGAAAACAAGTCTAGGACTGTATTCACAGTTCTGAGGAGGGAGGTTGTGCGACTGAACTTCAGTGTAAATATCAATACTGAGTTAGTCAGAAATAAGTTTCTATTCACAGTATGAAAATCTGAACACGTAGGTATTTGAGAAAAGTTATTAAAGTATTTTGTATGTAGACCTGCAATACTTAACATTTGAGTTACTAAATGAGAGTTATTAAAATACTGAAATTAAGTAACATTTGCTTAAATATTATTTTGGCTACCTACATACTTAAACAACCATAACCACCATAAAAGTATCAGGCTGTACAGAGTTTGTTGTCATATCACACCACGAAGCTGAATTATGTACTTTTAATGCAATAGTAGGCATAGTCTGCATGTAAGAATGTATACTGTCTTTGAAAGAAGGTAGAGGAAGGGGGTGGGGGCGGTATTTCGGTATTTGTACATTCCTGGGGGGGGGGGGATCTTGGTATTTGGTGTTTGTGGAAACCATGCTAAATTTTTATGTTTACAAGAAGAACTATCCTCAGGTAAGTGTGACATGATTAGATGTCATTAATATATTTCGAGTACCGTATATTAAAAAACAGTTAAATATCTTATTCTTTTGAAAGTCAAAATACAATTTCATTTTCGTTCATCCTGGTTACAAATTTCTTGCAGTGTAATAAAATTATCAATTTATAGGCTTATTACATGTACATAAAATATTTATAAACTAAAAATAATTGGATTGTTGCCAACCCGTAACTGTTTGAACAGACCTTCACAGCTTCTAAAAGTCATTTGGGAGGAGCACATGCGATTTGTTTACAAAAACAGGCGGTCATATGTTTGTATGTTTACCAATACTGGTAGTCACATGGTGTTTGTTTGCAAACAGTCACCTTCGATGACAGTTCAGCTGTGGCGGAAGTATACATAGCCTCCCAGATGCCATTGGCACTACTGTCGCAGAACTGTCAAATTTGAGACCACTTATATGAAATGGACTATAAAAACCAATATGGCTCAAAATTGGTAATTTTGAATTTTTGTTAACATCCGCTAGATACAAAATTCGAAATAGGAAATTATCAAATCCGTCATCATTTCTTGTATAAAAAATCGGGTCTCGTGATCAATTTGTCAACAAAATCGGCCATTTCGGACACGGCGTCAGTTGGCCGCAGCGGTCGCGAGTGTGTCCTGTGTAGTAGCTCGCCCGTGCCGTTGTTCTGCCGGGGGAGGCGGAGGCGCTTGCCCAAGCTGTCAAGCCACTTGGCAGCTCGCCGAGCTTGTGTGCACTCGTGCGTGCAGACATAACCACAGTGACTGGCCACTGCCATCCGCCGTTTGTACGTTTTGTTTTGTCATCACTCTCATCTGTAGGGGGTAGGGCGTGGATTGTGTACTTCGTTGAATAAATAAATGTTTCGCGCTTGAGGCCCACGGATGCGGGAGCGATAAGGGCTACTCTGCCACGCTTGTCGAGTGAGCCATCGCCGCTACGCGCAAGGCTATGCATTGGCGTGCAGTGTTTTCGTCGCGATGGGACTTTAAGCGGTGACCCTATCGTTTTATTGGCTGAAAGTATATATCAACGTTCAATACAGGCTCCTATTGGAGTTTGGCTCGTGTACGGGTATTATATTTTTAGATACAGCGATCTAAAAAAAGCCGATTTTACAATGTGGGAGGGGGGGGGGGGGTGCCCGAAATATAATGTAGCATGCGTACCATTCAGTTCTCGTCTGGGGTATGTCTGCTTTTCTTGTAGGCTGTTCACTCTAAAGTGAGCACTTTTTGAAGCCATGTCATTTGGAATAATACTCAATAAATATATTTGCTGTTAACTCTCGAGACCACTGAAATACATGCATTGTGTTTTTGCTTACATGGCATTATTTATTTTAAAAATTGACGGAAGTATGAAAAAAAATGGCAGTTAGAAAAAAGTGAATAGGTCCTCAAAAGTACCCACTTTACCGTGAATAACCTATAGGTTAACAAATTAGGAACACGTTTAATGATTTGGTTAAAGAACGCGTTTTTCACACAAGGTGTAACGCAATTCAGGCCCCGGGTAGGCGACCGCCTTAAAGCTATATTGTCTGAATCATTACCCTGCCATTTACAGAGTTTACAACTGCGAATTTACTGAACGGTCGAAAAGTGTGAAAATGCGTTTTTGCAACAGGGTTGTTATCATTACGTGCTGCTCGCTCGTCTCGATTTTTACCTT
The DNA here is from genome assembly GCA_029891345.1 of Dryococelus australis. Lineage (NCBI taxonomy): Eukaryota > Metazoa > Arthropoda > Insecta > Phasmatodea > Phasmatidae > Dryococelus > Dryococelus australis. Next base: position 227,799,939 of record CM056995.1, read on the forward strand.
GGCGAGTGTACCATCTCTGCTGTGTCTTTTTACAGGTCATTGACGTCGTCGATGTATGTGTGGCATGTCACTCGCAGTTGCTCAGTGTGCACCGACAAAACACCTGCGTACTTGTGTCGATGACGAAGGAGGGATAGGATATAGAGAAGTAGTGAAAGGGGGGAAATGATCAAGATTACCCTTGATTCAGTCACAGCTTCAGAGGCAGATGCCCGTTTTTTTTTTTTTCCCGGAAAAGCGTGCATGGAGGCCGCCCTGGAGTTTCCACACTCCACTCTTTGTACCAGTTCTTCCTCAAGTAAGATTAAAATAAAAGTCTTTAGTTATATGTGATGAAATTAAGTAATAATGTTTACAAATGTACGAGTGAAATTCAAAATGGTATAAGTCACTTTCTAACCAAACCTAGCTGTGCCTTGTTTTCGAGTTCTCAATTCATACCAATATAGATATTTACATACAACCATGGCAATTATTATGATTGGCCTACTTAATTTTTTTCTTTAAAAAAATGTTAGTTTCTTATGCATAGAGAATGGAAATACTTTTTAATTCAAATTAAAAACTGTTATTTTTAAAATACGAGGTAAATAAGTAAATTTTTGAAAATAAATTTATATTATTACAAAATTTACGCATTCTTCTTTCATATTCAACATAAACGCACTCGTGAAAATGCATCGAAAGAACACTTAGTAAACATCGTCCAGTGGCGTGTAGTGATTTTTTTTTACAAGGTAAGCAATATAATAGCCGCACATACTTGAGTGTTTTAGATAACATTTGCTAGTGCCGGGCTGTGGTTCCATTTTCAATTTCTACTAACAAACGAAACTTACAACTTTGCTTACCCTTCACATGTATTTACCATTTTATAATACCTAACATTAGTTATAAAAACGGAAACAAAATGAATGCAGTAATAATTAAACTGAATATTATTTAAAGAGCATATTACAAATTATAAGAAAACTCCACGTTTCCCGAACACTTTCATCCACTTTCCAAGGAAATGAGAACTGTAGGACGCAAGCAGAACGACTGCTTACCCTGCCGAAGGAACGCGGCAGGGTAACTCGCCTGCGAGTTCGGTTCATCGCCAGTTGCTCCCGTTTGTGGAAATAAAAACTAGATAGCAGCACTACGCGTCTACAGAACGAGAGTTACGAAAACTCTGTTTCTCGAATCGGAAACGGAAACTCAGATTTAAATGTGTTTAAATTTAAAGTTAAGGCGAAAACTATAAAGGGTCAAAATTTGCAATATGGATAGGATAAGCATTGCTTACCTTGCGTCTACGGAATAAACGTTACTGACATCGTCCAAACCAAATGGGTTTTACAACACAAACTGTTCGTGTGTAGAGGGCTCTATGATCATTAGTAGAAGTATACCGCTCGCCTCCGCCGGTTTGCTGCCATTAGACCATGTGTTTTACCGCAGGTCGTCTGACAACACGACGAGTGCAGTTGTCTGTGCTATTCCACCGCGTATCACAGAGTGTGTCTGCAATGCCTGGGAGATGACGGCGTGCACCAGTTGAACAGTTAGTGACTTTGAGTGTGGTCGTACAGTGGGACTCCGAGAGTGAGTGAGAGTGAACTTATTTGGGCGGCTGTTAACAGTGAGGGTGATTGAGGTGAGAATGCAGCAGAGCCGGAATGAAAGGGCGGGAGAAACATGAGATCCCCGATCGGTCGTGACAGTAGAGTTCGATATAGCTAATAACGCCAACAAAACTTTTAATATGATATTTATTTTATTTGAACCGAGCGTGTTCTACCACGCGAGAACACACTCAAGTTGTCCTTCTGCATAAGGGTCATACAACGTAAATTGTTTACTTGTTTCGAAAAATTGTTGCGTACAAGTGCGTACGTAAGGTTTTGAAACGGCGATAGGTCAAAACTGCAGACGACATTCCTTCCTTTGGCGTCACTGTGATACGAACTCTCCACATTCTCGCAGTGTAACCCGACAACGCCATCATTCCGTTATCGTTAGTTGTAGCAACTCTAGCGCCTACCATTGAGTACTAGAGAATGTACCTTGTTTTTTCGTAGGTTCCCGGCTCGACTAGATGTAGCTTTGTAGTCGCTTCGAATTGACTTGCTCCATCGTACGGTCAACTAACCATTGTTCTTACAAACATTTAACAAATATAACATAGAAATATATACATGAATTAAAACACTATGTAAATCAATACAAGACACACTCGCACGTAGCAATAAACGCTTCCGTAAACACAGAATTTCTAACGAGAGGTCTGAGGAGTCTATTTTATTTTGTTACTAGTACTGTATGTCGATGTTCAGTCAAACATAAGCCACGAATGTTACACTACGCTGTCAAGTGAGAAACTTGTTTGTGTAGCAGAAAAGTTTGTATAGAATATTCACGGTAAAATGAGCACTTTAGTCTATAGATATATTTTATTTTATCCTTAGACGTAAACTTCCGAGTGCGGTGGAATATATGCACTGTGTTTATCACTTACATTACAATATTTATTTTAAAAAGTTGGTTAAAGAATAAAAAAACGGCTGAAAGAAAAAAGTAACTAAGGCCTCAAATGTGCGCACTTCACCGTGAACAGCCTATATATTGACTTTATTTCCTGGGCAGTAACTTTCTTTTGTTTCGCGAGAGACATTTTTCCAACTTGGACACATCCTTACTCACTTCTCGTAGGTATTGTACAAGAATGAGTTTTTATTTCCAATACAGTTTATTGGACAGTATTACGTAATTATAGACGAGGTTTGCATCCGCGTTAGGACTGAAACAATGGAATCCTACCTCGTTTCCGCAGCCTTTTCGGAAGACGACATTAGCCACAAAACCAGTAACAGAGAAGTGCAGTATTAGGTAGTCGCCGGCCGTGGCACTGCAAATATACGTTCCAATTGAGACACAGGCGAATAGGAAATTTGTTGATGTTATGGTTCGGGGGACGATTTCTGGCTTCGCACAAACTCCGGAACAATGAGTGCTGTTGCTGTTATCTACCGACGTGCCATCGCATGAATTTTCACATCATGTGCTCGAAGAGATGAAACGTGAGTTGCGTTACACAATACGCACTATCACAGCATTTAGTAGTTTGTCCGTCTGTATTTTCAGGGCGCCTGCTGTTTCCGTGTTTGTCGTGCATTACGATTTTCACATTTGTTTTATGTGCGTATATATATGAACTGAAACTAAAGGGACAAACCTTAGGAGGTGATTCCTGAGCGGAAAAGGAACAAAAAAGTCCATATCAACATACGTCCGGAAATGGACGGTGAGGCTGCAATAAAGCAATTAGTACCGGTACACATTACATTGCATTAAGTGCTTCTAGGTTACAACATATGTTCAAAGTGACCACCCTGGGATGCAATCCACACGTCGCATCATGGATTGCCTCACTCTTTCGAATGTTCATAGTTTGTACCGAGTAGCGTCACAGGTTACACAGACACGCTGTTCAAGGGTCTGCACGTCAGGAACTGGTTCCGCATACACAACATTTTTCAGAGGCCCCCACGAGTTAAAAATTATGGGGGTTTAAATCCAGTGATCGCGCGGGCCATACAACACGGCCTCCTCATCCTATCCCTCTTCCGGGGGAGCTGTTGTTGAAGTGTTGACGAACATTACGGAGGAAGTGGGTTTGAATGAAAGGACTTACGCTCACACAAACTCCCAAAAATCGCTGCAAAGGTTTTGTGAGTGGGCTGGTGCTGTCTCTGAAGGTACGTGGCTTGGTAATCCCGTGAGGCCTCTCGACCATTTCCATGAGCTTGATCGTATCCGATCACAATCTCGGCTTGTGCCTGGAATGAATAACCGACCATTGTGCTCCGCCTTGGCTATAATCACACAATATGCAACACACAAAAGCACACAGTGAGTGCTGTTATGAGAGGATTATGTCGTTCATCAGTGCCATCTACCTTGGCAAATATGCATTTCCGGGCATATGTTGATAGGACCATTTTTTGTTCCTTTTCCGGTCAAGAATCACCTCCTGAAGTTTTTTCTTTTAGTTTTCGTTCAACCAGGGTTATCGGGGTCAGAGATGCAACCGGATAATGCTGGTAAGTGGTAAAACGGCCCGATCGGTGGAACGACTTCTCAGCAGCGGCCCGTAGTACTAGGGCAGCTGGGGAAACCTCATTTTACATGAAAGACGGGAAATTTATGTTAGTCCTTTATTACATATTAAGTGGGGGTTACAATATTTATAGAACCAAGTACACGCAAATCCCCTTGGACTGTGGTGACTCACCCCACGTGAACCCGGCGAGGCAGGTAGCCAGCCGTCTTCCCGACAATATCCCGTTGACTCTCTTGTAAGATTTGCCCCTCCACCACGTATTTGCTAAATATTATAAGGTTTTCTGGTGTTCCTGTTAAAGATAGATGTATGTCTATAACCATGAACTTTTTTGAGCAAAAAGAAACGTACTTCTGTGCTATCAAAGCCTTTTTCAACATTAATGTATAGGATGTTTCCTGGACAGATAAGAAACCTTAATAATAAAAAAAAAAGTTAATGAAAACAAATTGTTATATTTGCGTCGATAGAGAGGTCCAGAGTATAATTTTTCCCATTTAGGTTTTTGCTTCAAGTTTATATATTCAAAATTGGCTTCAGAAACATAATTTCTTTAACATCTATTTCACTAGACCGAAATCTCACTGATTTCAAACCAAGTAACAGCCTTAAAAGCCGCCCAAATATCTTCACCCCACTCCACTCCACTCGAAAGTTTTCAATTTTTTATTATCTTTTTGTATCCCGAGAAGAAAATACGAATGGACGTCAACCTATTCGAATTTAATAAATTCTGTTTAAAGTAGTGCCTATGCTACAGCGAGCATTATTTTTCATTATTTATACACAAGTATGTCACGAGAGGTACAAGTAAACCCAAGCTGTAGGGGATTTATAGTTTCGTCATGGTACCGGGTGAATTTGGGGTAAAGCTGTGGTTGTGCTTGTATTTAATAGATATGATTTAAGTTAGTTGAGTATGTGAACCGCCACCTGCTGAGCCTATCGGAACAAAGCGGGTACTGTAAACGCCTATCTACAATTGCGCTATCACAACCTGTGTCTTAGGACAAGGATGCGCTGATTGGTGCACGTGATCCTCTGACGTCTCAAGTTGTCTCCTAAGTTGATGGAAAAAGAAGAAGAGTTCCAATACTTTCGCGCGCATTCGAGGAATGTTTACGCTGTAAATGTAAACAATGGATGTGCACGGTGGGCTTTCTCAAAGAAATGTGATGAAATGCTAATAAATAATTAATTACGTGTTCGCTTGGTCTGAACTAATACGAAGGCTAAAACTTTTGAAACGTAAAGTTTAAAAAGAAAATTTTGATGTCAGTTGACGAACTTATTTTAAATAAAACAGATATTGCGTGTATTATAAATAAATATTCAAAACCCCATCTCGTACACATTAAATAATTTAAAATTCAGCAAATTTAAAAATTACTGCGTAGCAACAAATCATGTGCCGAATTTACTGCGACCTAGTATCAGATTCTGGAAGCTCACTTCGGACAACGTATTTGTAGACCATATTCGGACTGCGTCAATGTGACATCACTTGACGCCGAGTTTCGGATACGTCCACTTCTACAGGAACGGCCGATTGTAGACAAGCCTTAACACTACCACTATCACCACTGCTACTACCAGTACCACCATCAGTACTACTATAGGCTGTTCACGGCAAAATGAACACTTGTTAAAGCCGTGCTGAAGATCTACTTGTGAGAACTTCGTGTATTCTTCCGCCTTATGTAAAATTAACATTGCCATGGACCTCATCACTTTATTCATGCGTGAGACCGTGGAAATATTAGAAAAGTAAATATGTTACAAATATCGTACTTTTTACGCTTCGATGCATTAAAAAAAAAAAAAAACAGAAAGCGAAAGAAATAATTTAAGTCATCACAAATTGTTACCCAACACTTCTTATTCGACGTTAAGATATGGAACTACTTTCCCTCCCTCGTTACCAATTTTACTGGGCGTATGTCACTCATTGCGCCTGTTAAAATTATGCAGGTAGGAGCAGTGACTTTAGATTTCAGAAGTGCTCGCTTTATCGTGAACAGTCTTTACAACTGAAAACATTAATTATAGTATGTATTTATGGGTGCAGCCTATAGCTGGAGCAACACGCACCGAGTGACTCATTACTGTCATCCCTGAAGGCTGACATGGAATGAGGCCATTAGATGGGGCACCTACGGAATGCGAGGACGTAAAACGGAAGTACACCGAGGAAACCCACCGGCAATAGCAACATTCGTCGCATGTCACATGCAGAAATCTGCGTGAGTGACCCCACCGCGAATCGAACCCATTCACTGTTGTGGGAGGCCCGTGGACAAGCTTCACGGCTCTTGAAAAACTAATTTTTTATTTTTTATTTATTTTGAGGATAGTTTATTGTTTTGTTACATTATATCAACGATAGTCAATAAAAATTACCAACTCATTTGAAAAATAAATGTGTTCATAATGTTTTTTTAGAGTTAAAATGAAAAAGTAATATTAAAGTTTTGATTTCTATAAAGTTCAGAATATTATTTTAACAGGAAGTTTGGTTTCAGCTGAAGTGTTTTTTTTTCTTCTGAAGTTATAGAAGGGACATTCTTTAAATTCTTAGAAATCCGTCACTTCGTTCGTATAGTCAGGGTTTGACTTCTAACAATTTCTACTTCTAATTGTATCATAAAAGTTAAAAACAGGCGAAACATATAGCACCAAAATGTCGAGAAAATATTGTTCATGACATTATAACGACATGAACAAATATTTTGAACAAATGAGGCGATGTCTTGCTGCCGATAGCGGACGTTTTGCAAATTTGTAATCGTTATTGACGTTCTAATCCGCCCAAGTTGCCCTTCTAACGACAAATACAAGCAGTCCCGTCCGATTGTTTTTAATAGTGGCCCGATATTCACTTTGAAAGAGTTTAAATATTTATTTCGGACATTCTGTATGTAGTACATGAATTTTACCTGCTTACTAGATACATCATAACTAGAGCCACGAGTATTTCGCAAATACATTCGGAGGCGAAGTTGACTCCAAACACTTGTTCTTTTCTCCTACTGTTGTGATTAGACGACATTTCTTTAGACACGCCTCGTTTAACTGAGAGCCAGTAATAAGCAGGGAGCAGTAGTGTGAGTGAGTGTTTAACAGTCCTTTACAGAGGCCTCACCTGATCGCACCAACCGATAAGCAAACGATAATGTCTCGAGTGTATAGAGGGCTGTCTAGCCTAGCTTGCTGCTAGCTCAATCCGCGAAATACTCGGGGTTCTAATCGTGACTAACATAGCAACCAGAAAGACCACATTTAAATTCGCGTGTTGATGCTGTTACGTTTGATGCTGTTATCGTAATCCTGCATAATGAGGAGGTTCCGTTGTCTTTCGCGTATTCGGAAAGCCACCAGTGCATCCACCGATGTGCATCGGACGTTCGGAAACTACTTTTCGGTTGAGTTCGGTTAAACCGATTAGTTGATCAGTTCAACCGACCTGAAAATTCATTGGACCTGGTATATATGTGCCGAAACAATAATCAAGGAATTTTCGAAAGCTTCCTGATGGTTTTGGGAGGGGAAGAGCACTCTCTCTTCCCTTAACTTTAGCTCGTTTGTTTTTATTTTGTTGGTTATTCTGGGTAGCCCCGGACGGCGGCCACGGCTTAGTAGGAGAATATTATTCTTTAAGGAATTGGGGAGGAGTCGGCCAGGGACTGTATTAAGCAGCCACCCCAGCATTCATCTGGAGTGATTTCGGAAAACCACGGGAAACGGTAATCAGAATGGCCGAACCGGGAATGGAACCCACCTCCTCCACATACGTGTCGAGTGGTCTGCTGCTGCGCTGCCTCACTCGGAATGGCATTAATTTGCGTCTGGATATCGACGTAATACCGCTGAAAAGCACAGACATGTTTATTGTTTGAACTTGCTATCTTCAAAATATAATAATGCATTGAAGGTGTAAAATGTTTATTTTAAAATTATTCTTAATGTTTTATATCAAAGCCTAGCCTTCGTTTTGTTGTTTGTAAGTAAGTAACATAACAGTCCACCTGGTGGTCGGAAATTTGTCAGTCGATAGATTTCCGAATTCGCGCCTTGTATCTTTTCCCTGCATACTTCCAACTTAGGACCGGGAAAGTCTTAAGGCGCTCCTTTTAAGTCATTTTTACTTTGGTGCTATCAAAACCTAAATTACGTGTTGTACAAAGCACAGAGAAATGTTTATAAATCAGAAGCAAATATGTGTATATAAGTATCAGAAATACATTATAACAATTCATTAGAGATTGCACTGAGAGTAAGGTCAACAATATATTGTTTGTATAATGCCGAAGATATATTTTGTTGTCCCAACAAAATATCTTGTTGAGTAAACAAAACTTGAAAAGCAACATAATTCATTTTGTTCATATAACAAAATACACGTTTGAGTAAACAAAAACTGAGCATTAGGCCAAGAGAAAATTAGACTGTCAAAAAATATTTAGTTGACTCAACTGCATATATGTATTCATTTGGCCACTCATTTGATTGCTTTCGTTTGAAAATACAACTCGAGAGTTTGCATTTTTTGTGACAATGGGGATAGTAAAAAAGTTCGTGTTGTCATCAATTGATGATTAAAAATGGTATAAACATCCTAATAAAACGAAGTTCAGCAGGATACTGAAAAGTAAAGCTGTAAAAATTGAAATATTTATTTCCATACATGTGCAGTATTTGAAATGCATGTATTTATTTAAAAACCTTCCAATTCCAACAGTGGGCACATCAGCTGAGGCTGTTAAGGCGCAGTGCTCAGGCACAGGTAATCCAGGTTCTAATCTCGGTCAGGTATCTAATAATTTTTTAAAATATTTATCAGAAACTGTTTAATGTATGTGGAGCCAAACAAATCTTTGTTTGGGGCAACCAAATAACATCAACAAATTTTTTTCAGCAGCAAAATATTTCATTGCACCTATACGAATAAGTAGGTAGGTGGGTAGGTAGTTAGGTAGGTTGGTTATTTGGGCTTAAATTGTCGTCAACAGCGAGGTCATTAGAGACAGTAAAAACAAATAATTTGGTTACTCCAAGCAAATTTGATCCAACGTATATCTCGGTGAACAAAAACAGTTTGGCCGTTTACTGCCATTCAAACGGCCTTGACTAAATTTAGGGAGAGTGGATATCCTGCCCCCCCTCCCCAATTCCTTAGTTGGCACGTCGTTGAATTAGCGTGCGAAGTCGAACCCAGCACCAGATACCGCGTGGCCACTCTGAGAAATTCACGTCAGTTGCTGTGTATACAGAGGTCGAGGTCTCTTGTAGAGCCAGAAAGAGGGAGGACATAAGACACGACACCTTGACTCGCTGAATCCAACGGTACGTTTCGTGCGGCTGAAGCCGACATCGCGGACAATGAAGGCGTGTCGTCTGCACTAGGGAGGGGAAAGGGGCTAGTGTGCCTCCAAGTAGGCCTTCGAGCAATATCATTCCGCACTAGACCTCACGCACGCCTCCTCCGCGTAGGCACCGCGTGCCGTTATTCACTTTGCGCCTGTTCGTCCAAGTCGCCGACCGAACATCGTCTGTTCTCCTGTGGGCTATATACTACATTCATAGTTACTCCCAACTTTTTTTGAAGCCCTGCCGAATTTCCACAATTGAGTAAAAATATACAGTGACTCACAGTGGAAGTGATAGAGCTAGTACGAACTGACATATTCGAAATGAATATTCCCTCTAAATGGAAATTACTGCTAACCCATTGTATTAAATGCATTACATATTCAGCTTGTAAGTTCTATAAATATACGTCATTCCTGTGATGATATCCTCATAAAATGGAAAACACTAAAACAAATTGCAGATTGAACGCCACAGTGAAAGTGGTACACTGCCCAATACATGGCCCCCATTGGTCTACCAGGCGTGCCATGTAGGGCTCACGCATTCTGAACTATGCGTACCTTCGTTCAGTGCATCAAGGCAAGTATTGCATCAAGTAAGCTTTTGTAGATCAACATGGAAATAGAAAGAAGTCAGATGTCTGTGGCGGGGAGGAAGCTGGTAAATTAGCATTACCAAGGGGGTAAATCTCTGCTTGAGATCGGCAAAATTGTGAATCTAAATAATTCTGTTGTTCAAAATATCGTTCGTCACTTTCGTCAATACATTATAATAGAGATCAAAGAGAAGCGTAGTTCCAGAAATATATTCACTGCATCAGACGAGCGATGGATTCTGCTTCATATAAAGAATAATCTCGCGTTAAGTGCAGCAACACTTGCCAAGAAATCAGAAGTCGTCTTGGGAAAAAAGCCTGTCCAGATATTGTGAGGAGAGTCCTTTATAAAGAAGACTTAAAGGGTCGAGTAGCGCAATACACTATTCATCGTAAGAACAACAATCGACTCAGGTTCCAGTTTGTCACACATCACGCTGATAAATCTTTTGGCTACTGGAAAACAGTACCATTTACTAATGAAAGTAAATTCAATGTGTTTGCATCGCATTGGAAGGCCAGTATCTGGCATAAGTCAAACACGGAGCTTCCAGATACAAATCCTTGGCCAACGGCGAAACACGGGGCTGGGTCCCTGATGGCATGGGTTTGTATGGTGGCTTCGGGTGTGGGGAAACTCCATTTCATAGATATTACTATGGATCAGGGTGTGTATTTGGACATATTGAGGAAAGAACTGACACCAAGTGCAGATATATTAGGCTTGCGGGAATGTTTTACGTTTACTGCCCAGAACACAAGGCTCATAAGGTATGCATGTGGTTACTCTATAATTGGAGCCCCGAGTATTTCGTGGATTGAGTTAGCAGCAAGCTAGGTTGGACAGCCCTCGATACGCTCTTGACATTATCGTTTGCTAATTGGTTGCTGTGATCAAGTGAGGCCGCTGTACAGGACTGTTAAGACACTCACTCACACTACTGCTTCCTGCCTATTACTGGCTCACAGTTAAACGGGGCGTGTCTAAAGAAGTATCGTCCAATCACAACAGTGGAGTAAAGAACAAGTGTTTGTAGTCTACCGCGCCTTCGAATGAATTCGCGAAATACTCGTGGCTCTATCTATAATTGCAACCCCATGTACTCGATACCCTTCCACAGTCCCCGGACATCAATGTCATTGCAAATTTGTTTAAGTTTGTTAAAAGAAAACGCCCACAAACATCCCATATTTAACCGGAATGACCTCAGAATAGCCGTTCAAAAGGAATGGAATAATATAACATCCTTTTTTTTGTGAAAGGGTGGTTCGATTTATGCCAAATAGGCTTAAGGAGATAAAACATCTGTGGTCGTCACACTAGGTACTAACTGTCCACACGTCCTTCAACAGGAAATATATTGCATACGCCATTTTCATCTTGGTGAACATCTTGAAATTGAATGTGCAGTTTTTTGTTGTAAATTTATATATTATTTTGTGAAGATATTTTCCTTTTGTATATGTTGTATGATGTTTGTAAATACATTTACTCACCAATACACGTTATTTTCATATCTAACAGACTTGTATTACAACAATGAAATAGCATTGGTATACCACTGTCACTGTGAGTCACTGTATGGACTTCCCCAGGTTAAAGTTTCTGACAACTCCAGCAAAGAAGAATCTGTAATTCTTGGTTCAACATCGCGTAGTGCTAGTCCATTTTCGTGGTGGCTGCATGGGGAAGTCGGCAGCATTGCCACTATGACATATACCTTCTCACTCATACTCCAGCTCTGTCGCTCACATACTAAACTCTATAACCCACGAAGTTGGGACAGACAAAATAGTGGACACTCGAGTAATTACCTCACTCCGTATATGTCCGTTTACGAAAATATTATGGGTTCTGTAATACATATGTATGTACAAAATGAGTATTAATGTATAAGTAACGGGAAACGTTGCAAATTACTCTATTTATTTAAAGAGTTGATTGAAGGATAAAAAACTGCCTGAAAGGAAAAAAAGTAACTAGGGCATCTAAAGTGATCACTTACCGTGAACAGTCTCTATATACATTACCCCACGTATGTTCTGTAGGCTGTGTGTGTAGCTCCATGGGTTGGTGCACGTGTCTGTGCTATATAATGCTACGCTTAGAGTTCGAATCTCCGTCGTCTAACGACATTTTTTTATGTGATACATTATTGCTGTTTATAATTTATGTTATTGTTATTAAATGTTTATTTCCAGAATCACTCTGTCTAAAAGCCATAATACGTAACAGCACAGCGCAATCGACTAGCTGATATTGTAATAGTTTTGCTTTCTTTTAGCCTCCTAACCGTAAAAGCTTGTTAAAAATTACGGAAAGCACAGAATTAGTTATTGTGCTCATTAAAGATACATATGTAAATACAGGGGCGAAGTTGGGTTGAGGAGGGGGGGGGGGTGTAGGGTGTGATATCGGTACATATTTCCCACTGAAGTTAAAATTAAATATTAAAAAATAAAACTTGAAAACATAATGACAACTTTTGTTGTACTTGAATATAAGAAATGTGTGATCCCCTTCAACATAAAGGATGTTTATTGCATTTCGTGGTTCCGTATGTGTATATTAGCCCATTGATTATACATTATTTTATTACTATTAATTTATAGTATTACAGCTTTAATAACTTATTCATATTTTGTCTAAAAATTTTCAGTAAAAAATCTCCCCTCAAATAAATTCCTGGCTTACGCCCCTGTTTAAATAATTTTATAAAGTTTTAATGAGTGACGTAAGTGTTCGTTATACATACATTAGCATACAGTACCTCGTTTTCCATTCATAAGCAGTGCCGTTATTCAGATCATGTTCCAGACATTAATAGTACTCGTACTTAGAAACCTACATTAATGCAGTCTTCAGAAGAAAGAAACCATCTTCGTACTTTTGTATACACCACAAAGCACCTACATATAACATTTGGTTGCATTTGTACCCCTGCCCCCCTGCGAGTTACAGGCGACATGATTACCAGCACACAATAATTGGCCACATCGATACCAGTGATCCTAGCTGCGAACAGCATAACTGAGTACATTCTGGTGGTGGGCGCGAGAATTAAAGATGGCCGCCTACAGCAGACGACTGGTGGCAGGTGCGGTTATTAAAGATGGGGGACAAAAATCAAGAGGGACGGGAAATGAGTGGGAGACAAGAGAGAAAATAAAAGAGACCAGAAGGAATACGGAGAAACCAAGGGATATAATGCAAAAAATGAAGGAATGAGAGATCATGCGAAAAATTTGAATGCCAGAGCATGAAGTAAAAGAATTGGTATGCAAGAACGTTCAAGGTGGAACGATAGAGCAGGAAGTCGGGAATAGGGAAAAGGGGAATACCGAGGGAAAAGGGGAAATTCCGAGGGAAAAACAAGATTGATGCTGCTGACGAGGAATGACAGAGCAGGAGGTTTCGGCGTGGCGTCATTCAATATGGCCGCCGTCTCGTCCCCGCCAGGACACCAGGTGGCGGTGAACCCACTATTTCATACTACTCAAGATATTTTGGAACCATGTTTCGTGTTCTATGTTAATTTTTGAAGGTGTGATCAGGTAGACCATCCTGATAAGGTCTGATCGCAGATCAAAACAATATGAATCGCGTTGTAACTTAAACAACCACGATGCCCGGTATTAAAGACGCTTGGAGGTTGGTGGGTTGCATACTTCGTTGGCGGATACGCCGCCAACTTTGACATTTGGCGTTGGTGACCCATAGGTCAGCCAGAATGTTTCGTCAGTCCGTACGACCCGCTGCAATTACAGCGTGCAGGTGATAGTAATCTTGCAGACGTGTACGATTGAAATTTCGTGTAAACCATAAATGTGTAGTCAAGAGTACATAATCGGTGAAAGTATACAAGTGGTTGGCCTTGTTTTTTGACGTGGTAAACGTTTGAGTTACGTATTTTATAAAGGAAATTTTGTTATTGTACGAGTTACGAAGGTATTGTATTGCTTTAAAATATAATAAATGTTTGCTATAAGCTATTAGCGGTGAAGTGAGCACTTTTTGTAGCCTTAGAAGTCAACTTTCGAGTACGGTAAAATATATACACTGTGTTTATTACTTACATGGCAATATTTATTTTAAAAAGTGGCGGAAGGATAAAAAATGGCTGAAAGAGATAAAGTAACTAGGGCCTCAAAAGTACTCATTTAACCGTGAACAGTCTATACTATTCACTGTGCTCGTTGATTCTAGTGATACTACTTTTGTGGGAACCGATACATACAATTATTACATTCATTTCGCCTTTGATAGTGCAGCTAGATTTAAATCCAGGCTGTTAACGAGAATGTTTTATTTAGTAAAATATTTTACTGTTATTGAAGTGTGCGTGGCGACACATTACCATTTAAATTTCTTAACAGATAATAAGTACGGAAGTATTATCTCTATAAGCTCAATTTTATCTCTGAAATTAATTCCGTAAATTACGTGATCGTAATTTGTCAGCAGTTAGTCATTTTTCACGAAGTAATAACTTACAGGCGGTGATGTTAAGTTTTTTCCACTTGCTCATGTCTGTAATAGGCCTAGTTTTAACTGGTTTTTTGTATTCTACTATATTATTCCATTCCTGCTAAATAAGTTTGTGAAAATAACTAGTAGGCGTATTATTGTTTTGCTATTGTAATAGTGCTGTAAAAAAAAAGCTACAATATATTGCGATTGGCCTGGAACAACGACATCGATAGACTATAAAAACAGTTATTTGAATATGCCACTCCACACAACTCCATGCGCACATGTGTGTAAGGGTGTGGGTTAAGTAAATTACTTACCGAAGATCGTCCCTACCGCATGTCACAAAGGTTGTGCAGTAGCAGTGGACGGCGCCAATCACGCCGGCGAGTGAAGCAATCCCAGACGAAGGTCGAGGTTTCGAGATCGCCGGTGATTGACAAATGCAAATCCTGCGGCGAATTAAGAGAGACCGACAGGAAATAGAGTGCACCGGCGTTGGTTGGGGGGGGGGGGGGACGTGCATCAGACCAGCTCACCAGCAGCGCATCACAATGACATGCCAGTCATCAGACGAGCAGCAGTTCTGATGCAGCAATGTCTGTTTATTTACTTACGTCGTGTCGTTTAAGACCGCGTCTTCCCAAGCCTCCAAACCCTGCAAAGCTCTAGACGTACAGTTGTTATTCAAGAACTGTTCAATCAGCGGTGCCTGCTTACAAATAGCATCCAAGAAATGTTTCATTTCAGAATATTAGTTTGCGTTTTGTATTGCCGTCTCTAATGCAAATTTAAAAAAAATGAAAAAGTGTTGATACGAGTGTTTCACAATGTAACAATTGACTATTTTTACATCATAAAATTACAGGACCAACTCGGAAAGTTTTATGAGACGAGTCGACTAGTGTGATAGAATGACAAAGGGGGTGGGGGGAGTAGACTGTACACTAGTTTAGTGCCTTGCGTGTGAAGGCGACCAGACATTTTATGGGTGCATCTTCATTACATTGCCCTTAGAGCCCTCACGTTTCTAGGTCTCTTGGACACACAAAATACCTCCATCCAGATGGCGCCCATAACCTTTTCAGACCCACTTTAATGTACGGTTTCAGGTGTTGCAAGCAAAAAAAAAAAAAAGATTCAATCTGTACTTAAGTCGACACAACACTTGTTTCGTTGTCACAGCCAATGAGTGTCGTCTATATGTTCGGATGAACTAATTATGACCTAGACCAGTAAGACGATTTGCGGATCATTTACTCACATGTGAGATTAAGACGTGTTTTCCTAGCGGCGCCTTATACCCCGCAGCGGAAAACGGAATCCGCATTAAATAACCGCGCCACTCTTCCGCTGCGAAGTGTTTTCCTACACACTGCGGGGAAGCCAAGATAAAAGAAACTTTGATTATCACTTGTCGAAAGAGCGACTGCGGTGGGTAGTGGTTAGACCCATTAAGGCGAACCTGGTTCGATTCCTGGAGGGTCGCTCTCGGATGCTCGCATGTGGGGAATCGTGCCGGACGATGCCGCTGGTCTGCGTGTTTTCTCAGGGATCTCCCGGTTCCCCCGTCCTTTCATTCCGTCGCTGCTCCATACTCACCTCGCTTCACCCTCATCGGCTCTGAAGACCTCGATGTTTAGAGCCGCCCAAATCTCTTCACTCACCCACTCACTTGTCGAACGTTAGGAGGGCCTCCGAAAAGGAATTTGTTATAGTGTGTTAGCAATTCAGTATTTCCTTCACAGTCATTTTTGCCAAGCCAAAAACTGTAGCTCTGATTGTTATAGTATCTTGTCGACTGCACAATTTACTTCGAAATGAATATTTAGCAAAAACCAAAATCGTGGTGAAGTACAAGAATCCACACATGATCTTCGAGCTGAAAGCATGGCCCCTCTAGCTGGAACGGGTGGATTTTCAAAAGCCGAAGGGTTTTTAAGTTAGGAGTCGGTTTACTGAATACTTTAAGGGAAAATCTAAATCTGCCACGAAAAATCAATAACCCATGTACCTAATTGGGTTTGTGAATGGACTAATGCTGTGTGTACTAGATCACCTAGTACAAATATGCGTTTCTTTTTTATTGTGATATGTGTATTGACTGTAAGCTATTCTTGGGCTACGTGAAATTTGTGCGATACAGGCCTATGTTTTAAGAAAACTACTTCACTTAAGTTATTAATGAACCAATGTGAATATACATTACGTGTTTATGTGTTCAGAACATATTAGTTTAATCAACTAAACCGGCTTCCTATAGTAATTATTTTTACTATACTTACTGCGGATGGATAAACAATACAAATTTTTTTATATCGTATGTGGTTTTTATGTTACCAACTCTGTACCCTGTAACACACATAATGTTTGTTACAAAATGTGTAATACATTAAATACCCTTAAATATAAATAAACATTATCAATATAACACTAAAATTAATGTGGGTACAGACTTTATCTCCAACCTTGCAATTATGTCGAAATTAATGTGTAATTTTTGGCGACTTACGATAGATAGGACATCGGCGCTAAGGAGGTTAACACAGTTGTATAAATATTAGAACTACAATACAATAAATTACGTAAATGAGTTAAAAAGGTTCTATATAACATACCACCAATTTCTTCCCAGAGTAGTTAATTTTCTTTAAGTGTTCTTAAATTCGTCGTGGGACATATCCCATAACATTGGGTGTCCAGCTGCCAACTCAATGAGCTGCTCATCATCATCAGCAACAGCAGGAAAACGTGACGCCATTACTCAAAACAGCACTTCAACACAACCAAAACAAAGGCTCTGTCGAAACGACGCCTGTACTACTCCGCAACAGACGACGGACTAGACTCCTCCAGGTGTGGTCGCCTGAGTATAATCCACTCGCGGTTAGTTCACACTTTTCTGAAGCCCTGCTAAAGTTTTACTTTCAGGATATTCCTCCGCCTAGTGCCAACTAAGCTTAACAAAGTCTAGAAAATTACACCAAAGGACGGCGCACTGGATTCGTGCGCACTCAATTGTAATTATATTTTGCATGAGAACTATTTCTTACTAGGCGCTACCAACACACATCTTTTCTCAATGTTTTTATTTATATTTATCATAAACTAAATATTATCGATAAGTAAAATACAGGTAAAACTTCAATTTAAACGAAAAATAAGATACTTTCATGCAGAGGCATAAAACGTTTGTGATACATGGCATATTTAGAAAATAACTATAAACGTGACACATGGAGTGAGTTTTTAAAATGTGAAGAAGCTGCCAATAGACTAGACGTGCTGCAATCTGTGGGAAAAGACGCCAATACACTGCTGTACGTTGGCTGCTCTGCGGGCTCCGCGCTGCGGATTCCGCCCTCCGCTGCAGGGTGTAACACGCAGCTAGGAAAACGCGCCTTTGCTGGCCATTGAGTTTCGCGATATACAGCACAGACCAAAAATTATCCATACTTGCGTGACGCACACAATCGTGTACACTGAGTCTGAATGGATGAATATTTCGTCTTTCTGGGGTATTTCTAGGGATAGGAAAATTTCGCGAGTTCAATGACCTGTAAGCTGCTAGACTCCTCAGTGCTCTGCATACTGGACCCTCTGCTGCGTGTTCATTGGATGTTGCCCCACACGTGGCAGTTACGAGATTCGCAAGGTGTTTTCTTGCAAATCTGCTTTTGGCTAAGAGGCGTACAGGTCGGGTCTAATAAACTGTGATCCAATTGTGAAGGTGACTTCACTGTATATGTGTTTGACATCTATCTTGTCCCGAAATGAATTCGCGAATTTCTCTTATCCCTAGGTATTTAGCATGTTCAAGATCTGGGAGCGCTAAGGGCGACATGTAGACTTTCGCTGATCTGCAGATTGTTAGTCGTAGCGCACCTCGATAGGACTTTCACCGTGTTGAACCTATCATTTAACGTAATTACAAAGATGTATTGAATATCCCTTTACTAATGTAAAGTTCCTGTACCGGGGACTTTACATAGCTTGTTCGCGGTTAAGAGGGCTGTGTGCTGAAACATTTTCTGTGAAATCATCGTTTGCGCGAATACGTATAGCTCGGCAAATAAAAGTTCTGGAAGTACGAATGATGCAGCAGTATACGCACGCACACTATCCAAAGTTAACCTTACACTCGTTGCATTTACGGTATAGACAAATAAATGTTATTCACGCACTACAAAAGTGTGGAAAGTGCAGCTTTTTCAGGCCACGTGCATTGCAATAATTATAGTTATGTTTTACAAATACATTATTTACAAAACACGCAAACTTACTGTTTGTAAACACCGCAACCTCTTGAACACGGGTTTTCTAGGTTAATCCTTGCATGTGTACTTCACCAAAATTACGTTTGTTCGTCGCTAGCATTAAATAAATTATTTACAGAATTATTAAGTAAAATCCACACTGCACGTTTCCTGAAACTAACAAACTTAGCTACGTAAATTATATCCGTCAATTCATTGCAGACGGCGTTTAAGAAAAAGAACTAGCAGTTTTACGAAGCGGTATACACGCGCCCATTACTATTACACATTCCACTCAAGAAAATGCACTACGACCAACTATGCTTGAAGAAAGCAAATACACAAATAATTAACTACCGATTCATTATTCCGACAACACCAACACGATGCTCGTATAAACACATAACCTCTCTGCCATTGCTACACTACATAATTAACTCACGATACTGAAATATAACTTCAGACTCCCGAACATGTGCGGATACAATAAGATGCATATAATAATGTTCCACATAATTGTAACCTTTTGTATGTTATGTATTATGTTTAAGAAGGTCGAAACCATAAGATATGCAATAAATACGGCAACCACGCTGTCGATCGTTTTCTCACGAGAATCGAGAAGTCATCTTTAACTAAGAATACCAAAACCCGGAAATATGACGTAAATCGCTATTTCACGATCGGGAGCTCCGTTTCGACAAACTTAGAATAAACGCCCAGGTCTCCTCCAGTATGCAGAGTTAACCACTACCAGAACGAGTCCAACCCTTGAATCGGCCACCAAAGAAAACCTTTCGGCGGGACCAAACCGATCGCCTGTGCTACTACGTATTTTACATGGCAATTGTGGGTTTGACAGGAACCGACCGTTCGATCACATAATGGTGAGTGACTATTGGGCAAACAGTGGTACACTGTAAAAAAATTGTGTAATTTTACACATAATGTATATATAGCAACAGTGTTTCCACTGAAGTTGGTGTAATTTTATATCTACATGTCAGCTTTTTTTTTACTCGACGTCCAAGTAAATTTATCCTACATATTAGTAAAATGAAATGTACCTTGTACAACTAATGCAAAACAGTTAAACACATATTCATTGTAATCGTAAATAAACAATTTGTGTACATTTATCTCTGCTTTACTAAGCTATTTTATTGGTAGTATATGTTCTTTTACAACCGCTTCATGTCAATTTACATATTATTAATGTGTAGTTTTACAAATTCCACGTTATTGTACTCTGCGTTTTGTAACTTCGTAGTTTGAGTTACAAAAAATTATCTCCAAATATAGATCGAAAATTGACTTAATTTTTTTCTTAACCTACCCTATTTATAATTGTTAAGTGTAAGCCCAAAGTAGGTGGTAAAGAAACTTTTATGGGGAAAGTTAAAAAAAAGAATTACGTTTTCCGGTTGAGTGGTAATTTCACCTGCACGAATGAACGATTCTTGCATAACCGTTAATCGTGCCGAGCCGTAGGGGGTTGTACGTTTTATTCTCTCGTAGCGAACTTTATCTGGAAAGATTTAATTTAAAATACCTGTCAACATTTCGTTAACTCCTCACCAAACAAGACGAAAAGAGACACTCTTGAGTGATGCACTGCTACTGCAGCAGGATCAAAATACCTCCGTTGCAATACAGCACTTTCCGCAATTTTAGACAACTTTATAGCATTTTTTTTCAATGTATAATTTGTATAAAAAAAACCAGGGGCTCTGTCTAGGAGGTAATAATGGTCGGATAGTGGATATAACAAAAGCGACGAGGATAAGCAGGTGAGAGATAGCAAACAAATACTTCTGGAAATAGTATGACGACACTTAAAAGTTCCTTAAAATAAAAAACACTCTTCCCGAAACGTTTTGTTTACACTATTTAATAGGATGAAACGTATAAACCCCCCCCCCCCCCCCCCCGACCGTAAAATTTTAACGGCATGGGGGGAGAGAATAAATAAACACTCCTGTTTGCATATGTGGTTTTCGGCTGACAGGTATAACCTCTAAGAGCTCCGATACGCAGAAGAAGATGAACCAGGATGTACGCGAACAACAGGTGGGTTTGTCTCGAAGCGCTGATTGCTGAGCAACGTTTCGTAATACGTAAGTTGTGAATATTGATGCGGAATGTGCGAGGGGCATCTCAAAGTCACGCTGTATCTGCAAGCCCGCGGATTTACTGGAATACGCGAGTGGTCGGCCTTGGACATTCTTGAGGGACCCACCACTCCCGTCGACCTGCGTTGTCTTCCGCCGTCCCGTCCGGTGTGCAGAGCTCCAGCAGAAAACGTTGAAAGTCTTAACGAGGCGCGTTAAGACTGCATGCCAGTTCAGTGCTTTGCGTTTAGAGGCGATGGGAGAGTTGATGCGCATGTCTCGATCACCCCTAACGCTCCCGCGCCTGTAACCCTCGGAAGTGCAAATTTCCTTCAACCAGGCGGCCGGCCACCTTAAGGGTTCCGCCTTGTAAGGGAAGTCGTGTGGGCGAGACGCAGAATCAGTGGACTGCTGGAGGAAGTGGAAGGTGGTTTTACCCCCAGAGTGCAAGGCTGTGAACTGACTTGGAACCTCTTCGCCGTGCTGCTTACGAGACCGTAGGTGCTGACTGTTGTTTCATTGATGGAAAGTCTGTACAGGCTGTTCACGATTATTTGAGCACTTTTGGAAGCCCTGCTTAGGATACACTCGTCTTCTCGTTTTGCGTCCTTCTGCCTTGTAAAAATAATGTTGCTTTGGTTCGCACCACTTTATTCGTGATTCATCCAAGTGAAACCGTAGAATTTTTGGGAAAGTAATTATTGTGTTTGTTAAAAAACAATCACTGACATTAGAAGCCATAAATTTAAATATTCCACTCGTAATAAAAATCAAGTATTATAACTATTTTAATTAAATCGGTGACCTGGACCTGCGTGCCACTTTTTACTGCAGCATATATGTAGTTATGGGAAGTTATTTTTTTTTCAAAGCTTTATCTCGAAAGTGCTCACTTTATTTGAACTACCTTTAGGATAGTTTAGTGTAGTCGTTTGTAGCCGGTTTCATAGTTGTTTAGCAAAGCTTGTAACCTCGTACGTTTTGACTCTTAAGACTGATGGATATAGCCAAAGTAATAGTATTAAATTGCGGAAACGAAATCATAAGAACCCCATTACTGGCTCACTGATTAGTCTAGTTGTTCTCCTCGAGTGAAGTTCTTGATCAACCCCAGGTGCCGGTATGCAGAATATGTTTTCCCTGCGTTCCTCAACCCCGAGACGTAATATCTGCCTGTCTCTGGTCGAACAGTTGGCTCCAGTTGGCCTCAGCTTCTTCTGATGTCCATTTATTGATTATGTCTTTGCTTGAAGACGAGGAGCATCTTACAAATTCGCATGTGCGATTCTGTCCTTAAACGTCTTATCTAAAGTTTAATGTTTAAATTAGTGGCAGCTGACATTGTTTTCATGAATTATATGTATATGTTATATAATATATATATATATATATATATATATATATATATATATATATAAACAGTGTCAGTGTCCGATGGGCGTATGTAGAATTAGCATAATTTTTGAGACTGGTTATATTTATACTTACAGTAGCTGTGTCGCATACCTTTGACATATTTTCATTCTCAACAATATGAAAATGCTGTGTTTATTACTTTTAGATGCTTCAAAGTAATGCTAGTAATCTTCGTGGTTTCTCGGAAATACCAATTCATAAGCCGTCCGGGAGTTTAAGAATACGTTTAACAGGCAAGTGTAAAAATGTGAATATGAAACACACAGCAGTGAAGATCTGGCTCCCTGTAAGCATATTGAGAACAAGGGACAATGACGAGAAGGGCGGAATTATGCTGGGAATCAGGGCGAATTACAACCGTATTGGTGATTGAGGCATTTCAATGTTAATTGAGCGTTTTAGAAGGCTCTGCGTATGATCTAGCCTACATGTCTCCTGATTTTTATCTTTCTACCATGGATGGGCCTGATCACTTCATTCATGCCCAGTGGCGTGTGGTGAACTGTTGCAAGGTAAGCTGTGTTTTTCTCTGGGCTATGCCTAATCGTTTCCACTTAAACTTATTAGTGCAGTCGACGTCACAACACGTGTTTAATGGGTGCCTTGCCACTCTCTCGTGAGTGGCCGCAACATTCAGTTTCTCCCTACTCCACTCTGGTTGCTAGTTCCTGCTGCGTGCGCCGAGTGAAGCCGTGGAACTGTTAGAAACACTTAACCTCATTGGCCATAAGTGTAAACAGTACTCACACAATACTTGTATAATGTCAAGTGTTACAATTTTTAATTAATTCGTCGCCAACGTAACTAGGAACTTGCATTCCATCGTGTACTGTACCATGTAGTTATGGTCTGTGATTTTTTTTCAAAAGTTTGTTTAGAAAGTGCTAATTTTACCGCGAAAAACTTATAGAATCGTATCTTACTGCACAAGCAGCACGTGACTTCAAGTGAGTTGAACCGCGCATTCTTCACTGCACGGATAATACGAGGCATGCGTTGACTCGGACGTGTAAACATATATCCGTATTGATTCAGCAAATACAATAGTATACGCGTAATTTCTATCACGTCACTCATTCTTGTTGTGTTATACTTGCCTCATTAGTATGGTCAGCAACTGTTGTATCTTTTTATCCTCACATAGTTGAATAATGATCTGTTTCCTATAAACGAAATATATATGCTAGAGTGATGAACATTTATACAGGAAAATATATACAAGTAGAAATTAGTAAAATAATTGTGAGATTTGGGTATAGCATAAAATGAATTGTATGTGGAACTCGATAAGTATAGGTTTACTAGATTTGTGCTGGGAAGAGGGAAGTTGTCTATATGTTTCTAAAGCAGTATAACCTGATATTTTAACACGTGAATCAGTAAATTTAATAGTCTGTTTTTAATTTCGACAGCAGTAAAAAAGGAACGTGAAATTTGCTATGAGTCACATTTGTGCATTAAAAATATATGTCGTTATGCTTTCCGTTCCAATGACAGATTATTTTTAGTTTAACAGATATGTATGTTTAATGTTTAAAGTCTGTGTGATATTGGTTTTAATAAAATATATGACAATAAGCCCCGACATCCTCTTGATTCTGCCAATTTTAAAATTTTTACAGAAAATACAAATATTTAAAATTCATGTAGTCCGTTTCATTTCATATTGCAACGAAAACCTATGGAATACGCTTAAATGTTGTAGATAATTCTAGACTCTCCTTAAGCCCGTTTCGTTTAGTGTCTCGTCGTAATTATTTTTAGCCAGTATAGAATTTTACGGTACACTAATTTAAAAAAAATACGTCCCCTGTTTGTTGCATCTGAGATCCATAAACGTAATTCAAAATAGTTGATGGTAGTACAGAGTATCTACTTAATATTATACCAATAATAACAAATATTAATATATTACATTAAATTATTTTGTTAATATAATATATTTGAAACAATAAGATAGAAAATTGTTTGGGGATAAGGGCATACTATAGTACATTCACAATTACTTCACACTTTCCTGTTAAACGTATTCTTAAACTCCCGGACGGCTTATGAATTGGTATTTCCGAGAAACCACGAAGATACGGAAATTGTTAACAGTACAGCTGAACCGATTCACTCTTATAACCGTGGCATTAAAGAATTAACTGTATCTGAACTGGTTTTCGTGGGGTTACGCGGAACTTATGATGTATCTATTTACCAAAGGCGCTTTCATATAATGACGCAGTTCTGATGATTTCAACCTGAGGATGTGCGCATGGCACTAAAGATGAGGTAGACCGCTTATTCGTCTTCTGCGCATGTACCCAACATTTACGTACCCCAATCATATACAACTGTCAAAGTCACATGGTCAACAGTGTTGAACGTGTTTATTCACATCTTAATTTTTAAATGACAAGCGCTATTATGTTGATAAAATACTTATCAATTCGAATTTAGTCAAACTGCATTACGAAATGGTTAGAGGAAGTATACAAACATATTTTAGCAATTGTTTACAAATCAGCTTTCTAACCTAAAATCCAATGTATGCTGTTCTTGGGAGACGTGTACGCAGAAAAGCAGTTCAGTGTTGGGACACGGAAATTGGTTGTGCGCAGCCAGCGAGGTCGGTCTACCTCATCTTTAGTCTATGGTCTTGCGTCTCTCTCTAGTCAGTCATGCCCGGGAAACAATCTCCTGCAGTCACGTCTGACCTACCGTGCCAGTTAAAGGTTAATCATAACTTTCTGAGGCCAAGGAAAAAAAATTACAGGCAAACTAACGATGTTCTGCATAACGTCGATCGGTATTGCCTTTTTTTTTTTTCTGCTGCTTCAATTTTGAACCCATTCAGACCAAGTTTACACAATCGTGAGTGAGTGAAGAGATTTGGGCGGCTCTTAACAGCGAGGTCTTGAGAGCCGATGAGGATGACAGAGGTGAGTATGGAGCAGCGCCGGAAACGGGGGAAACGGGAGATCCCCGAGAAAACCCTCCGACCAACGACATCGTCCGGTTCGATTCCGACATGCGAAAATTCGGTGACCCGGCCGGGGATTGAGCCCGGTTCGCCTTGATGGGAGGCGAGCGAGCTAACCGCTCGGCCACCACGGCCCCTTTACACAATCGTGTAGAAATTTTAATTTTTTATTTTTTCGGCGTTTTGAGTGCCCCTGAACGGCGACAAGGCCTTAGTAACGGAACACTATCGATACAGAAACTGGGAAGGAATCGGCCAGGAACTGTATTGAGCAACCATACCAGCATCCGCATGGAGTGATTTCGGGAAACCATGGAAAACCGACATCAGGATGGCAGGACCGGGAATCGAGTCCGCGTCGTCCCGAATGCGAGTCACGTGCTTTACCTCTGCGCCACCTCGCAGGGGAATTACATATAGTCTCTTCGCGGATTATTCCTTCGTTTGGAATCAAACCTTTGGAAAATCACCCCGTTTACGACGTGTTTAGTTATTTCCGAATATCCTATGTATCTCAAGAGTTTCATACCTCTGGTCACATAAAGGTATCTTATTTTTCTTTAAATTAAATATTTGCTTATATTTTATTTATAAAATATAATAGACCTATTACATTTGTAATAAATTTGAATAAAACGGTGAGAAAACACGGGTGTTGGTAACTCCTACTAAGAAATGGTTCTCATGCAGAATATTATTACAACCAGGGGGTGGCTATGTCTTACACCGCGCATTGTTAACAAGTGAAATCAGTTTTAATCGTGGAGTTAGACGGTTGTTTTCCGGTGTACAAGTCACGTGATCATCAACAGCCCAAAACATTATATCGGCTGATCTTTCATGTGTGTTTTGAAGAGTATTAAAATCAACATAAATTAACATGCAATCCTTTTCGACCTTAATGATAATAATATATATATATAATATATATTATATATTATATATATATAAAGCGTGTGTGTGTGTGTTTGTCTCAGGTGACGAACTATAAATTTCTCCGTTAAATATGTAAAGTTACGAATTATTTACATTTAAATGGAAGTGTTGTATACGGCGTTTTGGGTTGATTTGCTTCCCATTCCCTATATATTTGCTTTGAAAAAATGCCACAACATAAGGAAGGCGTCTCAAAAGCACCCGCATTGTTTCTTGTCGACTCTTCAAGTGACCCGAATAAGAAATCTGAATATCTTTATTTCAAAAGAAAAATTAAGTAGGGCAGTGGTCCAGACTTGAAATCATTTTAGGAAGTGATTTATTGTATCACGACTTAACTTTATTTCGAGAATTTTTCACTTCCGGAAACGATTACATACCAGAGCTGCAGTGTGCAACTGAATATTCTATTATGTAGACAGGCAGGGATGGCTTAACGTCTCGTCGACAGCGAGTTCATTAAAGACTGAGCAAGTTGCTCAGAAAAATAGTAACAGGGACGGTACAATGGCATGTAAAGGCTGTTCACGGTAAACTGAGCACTTTTGAAAACCCTGCTTAAGTTCTACTTGTATGGACACTGTGCATTATTCTACCATATGTGAAATTAACAGTGCAATAGGCCTGATCACTTTATTCGAGCGCTGGTTAAGTGAAAATATAAAATTATTAGCTAAAGAGACATTTTACAAAAATAGATTATTTCGGAATCCACGAATATTTACCCGACACTTTTAATTCAGCGTTAATTTTGATGACTATTTACCCATCCCTCGTTACCACCTTCACTTGGCGCCTGCTAGTCGTATCGCCCGTTAAAATGTACGCATGTAGGAACAGTGACATTTTTCAAAGGTTGATTTCAAAAGTGGTTATTTTAACGTGAACAACCTATAGTAAGGAACCATCTCAGCATTCGCCCGAAGTGATATTGGAAAACCATGGAATATATCGAAATCACGATGGCCGGACTGGTTGTCGTACCCCAGTCCTTTCCAACTCTACTCCTATAGTTTATAAGCTGTTCAAGTTAAAATGAGTACTTGTGAAAGCCCTGCTTAAGATCTACTTGTACGCACATTGTATATTGTTCCACCTTAGGTAAAATGAACACTACCATCGACCTCGTCACTATATTCATGTTTCGGTAAAGTGAAACTATACAATTATTAGAAAAGTAAATATTTTACAGATCTGCTAACTCTTACATTTAGATGAAAAAAAAAAAAACGCGAAATATATAATTTAAGTTGGCAGGGATGTTTACTTAACTCTTTTAATTCGACGTTGGGTCATGGAACTACTTTCCATTCATCTTTACCACTCGGTGCGTCCGTTAAAATATATGCAAGTAGTAGCAGTGACATTTTTCTAAGGTTTATTTCAAAGGTGCTCATTTTATCGTGAACAGCCTTTACCGCTGCGCCAACCTTGCTCGGTGGACATCCGGTTAATATGCCAACAATCTGCTTGGAAACAACACATTTTGTCGAGAAGTGGTACTTCGGCAGCGCTAATAGCGAGCGTTACTTTTAAGACCGAGGATCATTTGACTCTCGAAGTGATACTGTCCGGGTATACATTTTCGCTATATTCCTTCAGAAGCTGTATGTCCGAGTGCTGAAGGAATCGTTAGCACAATATTACATATGGTTAAGGGGCGCTGGCCGTGGAAAATTATGTTATTTCCGTACACTGTTCAACTTTAATACATTATCAGTAACTACTCATTCCTCGAAAAAACATGCTGAGTGCATAGTTTTCGCATAAATAACATGGCAAAATCACAATTTCACTATTTTAGAAATGTACAAATGATAAAAACTAACGTACGTACTGAAATTAGACAATTTATACTTCAAATTAATTGAAATAATATAGTTCATTAGCAGTTTCTTTGGAATATTTGAATCTAACCCTCGTAAAAGTCACCCCATGTATGGCGTGTTTGGTTATTTCCTAAAAATGCCATGTAATACAAGCGTTTTATACTTCTGCTAACGTGAAGGTTATTTGATTATGAATCACAAGCACTTCTGTTAACGGAAAAATACCATATTTTCTGTTTAACTTAAATTTTACTTAGTATCTATAAATTATGTTTCATTTATAATTAACATGAATAAAAACAGTGAAAAAACAGGTGTGTTAGTAATGCCTAGTAAGAAATAGTTCTTATGCAGAATGTTAGTATAGGTTGTTCACGGTAAAATGAGCACTTTTTAAGGACCTTCCATATGTCTTTAAGTAGTAATAAATATATTTTGTGGCTGCTTTAGACGTTGACTGTTAGGTTGGGTGAAAGGTATAGGTTGTGTTTATTAGTAATGTGGCAGTGTTTATATTAACAAATGGATAAAACAGAGAAATTTACTCATAACAAAAATTTAGCAGGGCCTTAAAAAGTGTTCACTTTGACGTGAACATCCTATACACTGAATGCGCATGAATGTGGAGCGTATAGACTTGGTTAAGCTTTGTTTGTACGAGTGGGAGGAATATCCTGGAAGTAGAACTTTGGCAGGACTTCAGAAAAGTTTGATGTAACCTTGAATGGACTATTCCTTTCAATCGCTAATATTAAATTTTCTGCAAATAGTTCGGTTTATTTTATGTGTACATTACAGAAACAGTGAAGTGTTGACTTTTTGTACCTGTGTCGACGAAGTACGCTGTGTACTCGTACCTACAGAATGTAGGGTGGGTTCCACGTGCGCAGTTACGCGCAGGGGGCGGTAGTCGAGGCGTCTACCTCATCTTTAGTCTATGGCTTGTACCCGGTACTTGTGAACCTCGAGTCATGTCGGGAGTTATGGCTGGAACCTTGACGGCTCGGGCTCCTCGCCACGTGTGCATGAGGATGTTTTGTCAGTCTGCTGACACCGTGCCCCTCTCTCCGCCTATTGCTTTCTAGGATGTAAACATCGGAAACTCTTCACTCCGTTTACTCTGCCGCCCCAGTGGTTTGCAGAGGAAACAGCGGCAGCGAGGACCCTCGAGAATACTGCGCACCCATAAATATAGGCTCCTCGTAGTGAGTGTGGTTATACGGCGAGCATACCTCAATACTGACTCGCCTTGTGAAGGTGACGATCGAGTGATCACGTTGGGGATGGAGTTAAGCATGCATTATACATTCACGGTAAAGTGAGCACTTCTTGGAGCCCTCTCATTATATACATGATGTTGCAAAATTACATGTCAATACTTAGGGGAATCATTCCTCACTCCTGGAGGGTGAAAAAATGTTATATGAATATAGGTCAGCAAACGCTTCGTTTCTTTACCACAGCTCGTAATGCATAACGTACAGTGTATGGCCCACGGGCTGGATCATGTAACTGTGGAATGCCATCGCAGCGTTCGTTTGCATGATACACACCTCACACTACGGCACTACCCCTAGGACAGTAGGAACTGCACAAGAATTAGTTACACATGTGTGAAAGCTTATTATCGGCACTAAAGAAAATGTTCAAAATCCCCTCCCTCAGCACGAACACATGCATCAATCCGCCCTTGCGTGGACTGCCGGATGCGTTGACGAATTCCTGGAGTATTCTTGATTATTCCGCAGCTCGCCACAATATTGTTACGGAGGGTGTCCACATAATCCACTCGGGTTGCACACACGCGTGCCTTTAAATGACCTCACAAATAAAAGCTAGTGGATTCAAATCAAGGCTCTTCGAAGGCTGGTATGGAGCCGCCAATTACAGCTGCGATGGCATTCCACAGTAAGATCCAGCTCATGGGCCATACACTGTTCCTTACGTATTACGAGCTGTAGTAAAGAAACGAAGCGTTTGCGGACCTATGTTCATATAATATTTTTTCATCCTCCAGATGTGAGGAATGTTTCCCCGAAGTATTGACGTGCAATTTTGCAACAGCCAGTATTTTATCGTAGCCTTAGACGTTAACTTTCGAATCCAGTGAATGCATTGGACTTTGCCAAATAAATTTATGGGGTGCGCGTAGAGGCGATATCGCTTTACATGCACCACAGCATCCACGAACAAAATCAGCTGTCGGCATGCTCGAGTTTTTGTGTAAGGCAGGACATGGGTTTTGCAAGTTCGTTGCCCTCTCCGGTCCACTTGTGTGTGTCACATCATCCGCTGCCTTTTCGCTTTACCTTCGCATGTCAAGAGAAATAATGCGTAATAACTGTGTACTCAAACTCCCAATGACAGTAGCAGTCTTGGGAGTCTGGATGTATGAAAGGAACTAATACTGACTGACGTGGCAATCAAGCGGTGTTGAATTAGACGGAACTTTGTGCTATTGCCACCATTTGTGCAGTACAGCTGGCTGTAATCGGCGCATCCTGCAATCTTCAGTATTGAACGTGCACATTTGTGTGACGTGAAGCTCGGCACAGTTCATTAAAATACGTACGCGTGAAGACTTGGTACGTGTAGGCAATACAGGATTGTCCAGAGCTCCAGGTACAATCTATGTGAGATGAATCTGTACGAAAAATAAGCCTGAAAACGTAATGGTGACTTGACTTAATTAAAGGAGGGATACGTTATTAAAAATTTGGAAATTTAAGTATTTGCAAAAGTCTGAAACAATGTCGGAAGATGAGATATCAACTTCGTGCATAGGTTAGCCATCTGTGAACATTTAGCTGGTGATATCGCTCCATCATTAAGAAATTAGGGGTTGCCATGTTATTAACCAACATAATGTGTTAAAGGCAGTTCACGATAAAGTGAGCACTTTCGAAATAAGCCTTATAAAAAAGCCACTGCTCCTACCTGCATATATTTTAACGGGCGCACTGAGCGACTTACGCCCAATAAAATTGGCAACGAGGGAGGGAAAGTAGTTCCATAGCTTAATGTCGAATAAGAAGTGTTGGGTAACCATTTGTGATATTTTAAAATATTTGTTTCGCTTACTGTTTATTTTAATGCATCGATGTGTAAAAATTGCCAGATTTTTAACATATTTACTTTTATAATATTTCCACAGTATCACCTGACCGACTCATGAATAAAGTGATGAGGTACATGGCAATATTAATTTTACATAAAGCGGAAGAATACACAACGTGCTTAAAATTAGATCTTCACCACGACTTTCAAAAGTGCTCATTTTACTGTGAACAGCCGATACCCCTGGGTGATTTTCAAGTGTTATGAAGTAATAATCATGTTTACATTAAAGGAACACAAAATGTTACCTTGATATGAAACAGGGAACGTTTATCGAGAATACGTGCAACATTTAAAATGTGCATTAACATGGCCGCCTCCTGATTTCCTAGGACTGCTGAGCCCTCTATCGTTTAGCAAACAAGACTTGAGGTGCCCATGAGGGGTCAATTGTCACATAAGTAGACTACTTAAAGAGTGCTGAAGTGAGATGGTGGCGTGTAGTGCGAACTCCAGCCACATACGCTCGCAAGATGGGCTTACCGGCCGGCAATATAGCGGAACATCGTTCACAGAACAGCTCCTGGAGACTAAAGCTGAAGCCACAATATCTCGATGAACACGACACGACAAACCGACATGACGTCAGAGTTCGACGGAATTTCATGTTATACTTATATTATTCATTGTTCACATTACCCCTAACAAGTGTCATAATAGGCTGTTAGAAAATTCTGAAACGGCAAATTATCCTTATAATATCCAATATTTACTTTTTGAAACTCGCGATAAAGTAATGATTGTTTTGCTTTTCACATTATTTGAATCTATATGAGATAAAAATTACTTCAAAAACTCTGAATGTTATTTTGGCGGCAAGTTAATATATTATTCACTGCAGTAAGGAAATACGCACGAAATTTTGTTTTCTAATGTTGTATTAACATTAGCAATAAAAAAGTAGCAATATAATCTACTTCTGCCGGACTGTCGGGGTTACCATTTTGTTGGACGATGTCACAGCTACCTTGATTATCATTGGCTGCTACTCAGATTTCGCCGTGTCGGTTTCGTCGATGTATTGTGACTCTAGCTTAACTTGCCAGAAAACAGTCCAACCAATAAAGTACAGTATATTCCGTAACGGTGCAATAAACCCTAGGCCTCATTTCCACACCTTCGCGCGGCCAATGACATACCAATTTAGCTTACGTCAAAGTAACCGTCACGCCGTTTCGCTTCTGCATGCGTACTTATTCTGTGGTCACGTGGACTTGGAGCAGCGATGGAATGCAGGGCCGAGAAATCCGGCCGGCCAAAGGGGCCGTCCCGTTTCCCACAAGTTGAAATCCGATCTGACTCCACCTGAGTTGAGCAATGAATCGCTTTTGTGTTTTAACCGTTCGACTGCCTCTTTGTTCACTTTTTAAGTTGGCTGATACTGTTACACACGTTAATTGTAACGCACTGGCCTCCACACACACATACGCACGCACACTCGCACACTCAGTTTGGATCCATTTAGAGTTTTTTTCTTTGTAGTTGCTGACGTGCCATGTGGCAGTTTCTTTGAAATCTTGCGCTTTGTTCACCTGTGAGTGAGTGAAGGGATTTGAGTGGCACTTAACAGCGAGGTCTTGAGTGCCGATGAGGTTGATTGAAGTGAATATGGAGCGGCGCCGGATTGAAGGGGCGGGGGAAACGGGAGATCCCGAGAAAACCCGCCGACCAACGGTATCGTCCGGCACGATTCCCACTTGCGAAAATCCGGTGACCCGGCCGGGTATGTTCACCTGTGGTAAGATTTTTTTTTTACTTCTGGCTATTTTGACATTAAATTTTATCCCAAAAGTTGGAATTAAAATATGGGGGAGCCGCATAACAAACTTCCAAGAAAATATTCTTTACGAGATTGTGACGATATGAACAATTATTTCCAACTATAGCTTACTGTATTAATTTGTTAAATTTAAGATATGCACGAAAAAAATATATAAATTTAAAATTTCTATAGTCCTACTGTATTGTTTATTCGTCGTACTTTTATTTTTCAAGCTATTATTTCATTTTACAAAGAAAAAATATGTAATGTGCCAAACACGCAAGAAGTTTTTGACTTGTGAATGCTATGAAAGTGTCTTTGGCTTGTGTCTTTTTTGGTTCAGATGTCTGATAAGCCGCTAATGTGCATGCGTTGAAGGCCCTCGTAGCTGATTAATAATCGTCGGGTACAACACCGTGGTAGTTGGCAAGAGTTAATCAGTGTTAAAAACTTTCAAGCAGATCGCGTTCGAAATTTTGTTCCTCGAATAGGGTGGCTGGTATCATAAGTGCGCCATCTACGAGGACGTGTTTTGCGTGTCCGAAGGTAGAAACTCAGGAGTACTAAGGATGTTCGCGGTAAAGTGAGCACTTTAAGACCCTTCCAAAAGGCGTTAACCCCTAATAAATATATTTTATTGCAGTCTCAGATATTAACTTTTGAGAGTGTTGAAATGTATACACTGTGTTTATTAGTCATATTACATTGTTTACATTAAAAAGTGGCGGAAAGGGATAGAAATTAATTGAAAGGAAAAATTAAGCAGGGCCTTAAAAAGTGCTCACTTTATCATGAATAGCCTATGCTAAGGATGACCTAAGTACATACATGCATCAGATGCCTCATCGTTTCTATGTACATTTTACCGGCGTGGTCTTTCCGTTTGCAATTCGCCTCTATTAGACTTCGACAGGTTACCCAGTCATTTTACAGTGTGGTGTCACAAGATTGCGGTGTAATGTTTCCATACCTAAGAGTATGTTTAGCCATACTTACATTTAAACAAATAGGCATTGGAGGTGGAAATAGAAATACTAAACTGTTTTATTTATTTACTGATTTATTGCTGAAGCTTTGATCACCGTTTGGGGACTCAGGTAGGCGCAGCCTTAACGCTAGTATGCTCTCGTTTCCGCCATGTCGAATCTGCCACTGGTAGTCTCAGTGTGTCGATGTTTTGCTCGCCCAATGGAAGTGGCAATTGAGGACGAGGCCTAGAATTGCGGAGCGAGACGAAAGGATCCTCAATTCGCACTTTTTTTTTTTTCCACCGAGCGGATGCAACGAATTTTCGGAACTAACAACAGTTGAAAAGCTTCCAAGGGCAGGTCAGGCATCAGCGATCTTTGCTGTTGCCTTCCATAGGTGGTGTGCATCATAGGGACGAATGCGTGTTAAGATACTAGGTAATGAGATACCCGTTTCCCGGACCGCGGAACTGTTCCCATTACCTCCTTCCAGTCGTGCATCCATACAGTACTGAAACCACGTGACGTTCTTGCCAAGTGCTAAAAAGAATAAATATTTGGTGTCGAGCAAATACGATAGATTTTTTTTGTTTCGTTTTTTATGCTCGGGTATCACGAATATAATCAGTTCGAAACTTTTTACGTTTATGCGAATGTGTTATATAGACACACACATACATACATACATACACTCAATAGAATTTCTTCGTGTTTTTATGAATATTTCTGTTCCTAATTAATGGATTGTATGGATACCATTTTTTTCTTTTGCGTTCATTTGAAACATTTTTTTGTAGATGCTGGATTCTCTACTTTGTACGATTTGGCAATGTTAAACGTAAATGTAGACGCACGTAGATGCCTGTAATATAGCTGCGTACAACGTGACGTATGCCACTTGATTTAGAAGTTAGTTTTATTTCTCATGTTGGACTCTCACACTCGACACTCATTGCTAGTGTTATGGCGTCTCACCCCACGCGAGCGCTTATTTGCTGTTTTAATAAATATTCCTTATGCATGATTAAAATTATTCAGTTACCTACCAAATGCTGCTATGACACGCATGTGTGTGACCTAAGTAACTGCTACTCATTTTGAAATACAGATCAGTAACTAGGCGAGGCGGAAAGTATGAGCAGCATCGACGAGGTACATGGATTAAGCACACTGAAGTAGCCAAAACGTATGGGCTAGGAATCAAAGAGCAAATTTTTTTTACGACAGTGATTCATTCTTTTAGCTCGATATATTGTGCCGCGAATAGATGTTAAACTTAACAGCGCAATAAATAGTAAGGCATTATTATATAGCCCGTTCACGGTTAAACGAGCACTTTCGTAATCAACCTTTGAAAAAAGTAATTACCCATATGTGCATATATTTTAACGGGCACACTGGCCGACATACGTCAAATTAAGTTGGCAACGACGGTAGTAAAGTAGTTCCATTTCTAACGTACTATTAAAACTGAAGTGTCAAGCAAGCATTTGTGAATACTGAAATGATGTATTTTGCTTGCCTTGGGTTTTTTAATGCACGTAAGTGTATATACGAGCAAATTTCTAAAATATTTACTTTTCTAATAATTTTATAGTTTTCTTGACCGACGCATGAATAAAGTGAACAGACCCGTGGGAATGTTCACTCTACATAGGCTATGGCGTAAAAATACGCAGTGTGCAGAAAAAGTAGATCTGAATCAGGACTTTCGAAAGCATTTACCGTGAACGGCCTATGTAAAAAATTATCGTTCATAAAGTTGGCAAAAATCGCTACCTTGGACTGCCCTTTTCAGATTTTCTTTGCTGCCTGTCTGAAACGCGTAAACGCCCATCGTTGTGGTTATAATTATTTTATGTATCGTGCTCTCTTAGTCCAGAACATCGCGGCGTGACTGGATGAATTATGCTTACGTAGCGCATGTGAAGAATGCTGAAGCAGGGACTTGCACAACTCGCGCAAAAGCAAAAAACAGCCAGAGCTGCAGCTCGTAACTTCCTTGACCTTCACGCTCGTATTCGCCGAGATGAGCTGATACGCGTGCTAGTGGGGAGGTGCTTAGCAAAGAACTGCTCTTGTCATGCCGACAGCGGGGCGCCGGAGAACTGTGGGGGGGGAAATCCAACCGTACTGCCTCAATGTAGTCTCGGTTGTTAACGTTGGTTCATGATTATCTTTCTTCGTAAACTCTTCTTTTTTTTTTCAACCGTAAGTACAAAAACTAACCAGAAAATTTACGTATATGTTCCGTGAATTTACGTGGAGTTCTGCGATATTTACGGAAGTATGACAAACCGTGTGGAAGCTAATACGGAAGACTTTCACAGTGTCATATCTCCACGAGGCATCACCGAGGAGGCAGATCAGGTTGTGGTGAATCTAGATGAATTCTCAGAGCGATTCATAATTTATGAGCTCCGAGCGAGTACTTTAATCAAGCAGGTATCGTTCGCCTTTATTCTTTTTGTGTGAAAACGTGCGACATAAAACTCTGGTGCATCGTTATCGTAGTATTCGATTTAGATACACCTATCTATTCGTGTTCTTAAGGCCAGGCTTCACCATGCATGGGCGTATAGGGAATCAAAGGCTAAATTCGGACAAAGATCTCTCAGTTTTTTTTTGTGGTAGTATTTTGAACTAAAGTTTTTTTGTTTAAGATTGAACGCATCTACAGTTGTAAATCATTCAAATTTAAATTTTTAAAATTTAAATGCACTATTTAATTATTTATAAAATGTCACAATTTTATAAATAATGAAAACGTATATTTGAAATTTAAAAAAATAAAATTTGGAAGGTTTAAAATCTAGATGAGTTCAAACTCTAACAAAAAGACTTTAGTTGAAAATACTACCACAAAAAATGTCTGAGAGATCTTTGTCCGAATTTAGCCTTTGATTCCCTATACGCCCATGCATGTTGAAGCTTGGCGTTAATGTTCGTTCCCCCACCCCTCTCATGCTCCCCGTCTACAGCACATCCAACTTCCGTGATCCCGGTATGTTTGAGACGTCTTTAAGTTCTGTACGGACATTAGCGCCAAGTGTGTTATGCCGGGTTCACAGTTACGTCGATCATGTCAAACAGATAGAGCAGACAGTGAACGATTATATGCATATACATCAATACACATCGATTATCCAATAAATTAGTAGTATAAAATATGTGAACTCGCGCGGACATCGGGGACGGGTTCTGATTGGCTGTTCTAGTTTTCCGCTCTGTCTGTTTGTCGTAATCGGCGTACATGTGAACCAGGCCTTAAGCGAATATTACACGATACCTGCAGCCGTTCTTAGTTCTTGTACAAGCTTCTACAAGTCCAGGTGTACGAGTCGGTATACCAGCCGCTATATGAGTCGCCATGGAAGATTCATGTTGCACGCCAGCAGTTTGCGTACTAGCATTTGGCACCCTCGGTGGGTTGCGCAGTGTGTGGTTTGTAGAAAAAAAAAGATCCTCATTCGTAGAACTACTACCCGTTAGTAACTTGCGTAGGCCTATAAATATACTAGCCAGCACATCTTAATATTGCTATATTACTGTTCGCCTTTTACATAAATTGATTGCTTACTAGTATAGTTTCATTCGTTTTCTTGAAAATGTCGTGATTTCACTAAGAGTAGGAGTGTGTCATTTTTAATATTGACGAAAAATACTGACCGGTTGCAAAATATAGTTTTTTTTCTGTACGTACCGGGATTATTCGCATGTAAAATTTCGAACTCACGCCCAAAAGTTATATGTTCATTACGGACCCACTACTTTACCACTGTACTACCAGTTCAATCACAATTTTGATAGTTTGTATACCATAGATATCGTAAGAGTTTGAATTAATTTTTTCATACAGAAGGTAATGTTTTAAGTACTTAGAACATTTTTAAGCAGTAACTGAAAGTTATCACCAATATTATTCGTCGTCGTCGTATTTTAAATCTATTTGAAAGAAGAGTCTCAACCTCACGGATGTAAAATCAAGATGGAAGCTTCCTTATTGGTTTCTTCATCAACTCGTTTCAAGTAGTAGCCACGGGGAGCGCCCTACGCTCTGAAACTGTAATGTGATTGGCCAGGTATGAGAGCCGGTATGAAAACTGCCACGTAAAATAGGACAGGCCCAATTACCACGCCTGTGATGAAATCTAGCAGCGCCAGGCGAAAAACGCCATGACGGGTGCCGTACAGGCCGGTATAACGGCAGCTATGACAGACCTTGCACAAACTTTTACGAAATCTGGTGCCGTGTAGTATGGCCTTTCCCATCGGAACGACGAGCGATGACGCAGCGACCAGTGAGTGTAGTCTACGAGCATCGCGAGAGTAGAGAAGAGTCTTGACATGCTAAACTGTGGGCAACTGGCACTGTACGTCACAGTGCAGATATATACATATACAGTACTTTTTTTTTCATTAGTTTCAAAGCGGAGCTAGATTCAGACACTCGACAGCTTAATCTCTTTTATGTACCAAATCCGTAATCGCATGTCAACCAGTTTATATAACAAAGCATAATGTTGGACCTCTACATCAATAAGAGATAATTTTGGTAGTTTGACTCCCGCCATGTTGAATTTTCCATTTATATGCCGTAACTGTCTTTCCAGTGAAATAACTAAATGTTTCTTATTTTAGCACGTTTACATTTCACAAATCTCGAAATGTAGTTGCAGAATTTTACCCACGCGTTTTCTGGTAATTATGGAACAGCAAGAACTTATTGACAATGTAAAAATAATGCTGCAATAGTTATAATTGCTTGACAAAAGTTCAGCATTTATGCATGCTCTGCAGCGTAATGTATATCGCCAGATAGATTTAAAAAAAGTGTCCCTAAACAACAGAAATAGGCTAGAAACAAGTAATGCAACATGGTGTGTACGCCATATCCTTAAGGGAAACCTTCCCCCGCCATATTGCATTTTTGGTATTTATAGTTTGTTTATATATATATATTTTTTTTTTATCCGAAAGTACCCCTATACCCTACTAGCCATAACCCACTCACGTTTACTTCACACTTTTCTGAAGTCATGCGGAAATTCTACTT
The DNA here is from genome assembly GCA_029891345.1 of Dryococelus australis. Classification (NCBI taxonomy): domain Eukaryota; kingdom Metazoa; phylum Arthropoda; class Insecta; order Phasmatodea; family Phasmatidae; genus Dryococelus; species Dryococelus australis. Next base: position 227,838,899 of record CM056995.1, read on the forward strand.
CCATGATATTCCTCTTCCTCGTATGCAAACTAATCATAACTGAGTCTATAAAATTACACCAGAGGACGACGCATTGAATTCGTGCGCACTCAGTTGTAATGGTTTGCATGAGAACTATTTCTTACTAGGTGCTACCAACACAAATGTTTTCTCACTGTTTTCCTTAGTATTTATTATAAATGAATGATTTATCATTTATAAATAAAATGGAGGTACTTTCATGTTAACAGAGGTAAAAACGCTTGTGATACATGGCATATTTTGGAAATAACTAAACACGTCATACAAGTCATACAATGAGTGATTTTTCAAAGGTTTCATTCAAAAAATGTCTGCAAACCGCGAGCAAACTATATCGACTTTACACTGCAATACAGACACAATTACTGGATTGCGAACTCATATTTTCGTCACACCAATGGCAGAATTAAAATTGCGACGTAATTACTAGTTCGCAATTCGCTAGTCTTGTCTGTACCGTACTTTGTGGAGTGGAGTGCAGAGATTTGGGGGTGAGGTGAGAATCGCCGAAATGCAAGGGCGAAGGAAACGGGAGATTCCCGAGAAAAAAAAAACCCGCCGACCAGCGGCTTCGCCCGGCACGATTCCCACGTACGAAAATTCTGGAGTGCCCCTGCCGGGAATCAAACGCAGTTCGCCGAGGTGGGTGGCGAGTAGTCTTACCACTACACCACCGCAGTCCCCGTAGTTTGTCAGTATTGTCCATTTCATATAAGTGTTCAAAATTTGACAGACAATGTGAACAACCGACACAGTATGTAAACAGTAAATGATTTCGCTCCTGCAGTATTGTATCCGCTGATGAACTGCTGCGGGATCCGTGTTGTTAGGTTTACTA